>MU227672.1:700261-745070 GCA_018584345.1 Thuja plicata
TATTAAAATCAATATTAACTTTCAAAGAGTACCTTGTAGAGGCAAACTCATAAAACTTAAACAAGTTATCATGATCCATCTTAGCATTAGCAACAACATGATCAGTGTTAGGATCAATAATATAGCAGATATCCTTATGAAATTCAACTTTGTAATCTTGGCATAATTGAGAAACTAAAAGTAGATTAGATTTCAATTCAGGAACATAAAAAACATTGTGTAACTTTCCATTTGGAACATTAACATCACCAAAACCATCAAATTTGCAACTATGATCATTAGCTAATTGAATAGGAACATTAGTAGTTTCAGGTTGCAAAGAATAAAAAACTTCTCTATGAGATGTAACATGATGAGAAACACCACTATAAATAATCCATTCTAATGCATGACAAGATTTATAACAAACAGTAAAAGCACGACGAGATTGATTACCTTGAGATTTGAAGTTATTTTGTTTATTCTTATTGATGGGCTTCTTATCATTTTTATTTTAAAAAAAAACATTAGTTAGGTGACCATCTTTACCACAATAAGTACAATGTGGTTTTTTGTTATGTTGATTATTGTAATTATTGTATGATGGCCTAGAATTAGACTTGTTGTTTGAATAATTATTATTATTATGATTATGGTTATTTGAATAACCATTATTATGATTATTATTGTTACGATAGTTATTGTTGTTATTGGAATAATTATTATTATGATGATTACTATTAGGAGTATGAGATTTATTACTATGATTTGGAGTTTTAGAAACAAAAGCATGTTCAAAAGACTTAATAGTACCAAATTGCAATAATTTAGCCTCCTCTTGATGTAACAAATTTTGAAAGATTGCATAAGTTAAATGAGGAGCTAAAGTAGGAATAGCAAGCTATGAGTGAATGTTAGTAATAAATTGCTGAAACTCTTTGGGAAGGTATTTCTTAGGAAATATTGTAATTAATCTAATATCACTTAAACTAACATTAACACCACTTAGTTCAGTTTTAACTGCATCAAACTTGAGTAAAAATTCATCCATATTTTTAAAATCATTATACCTTAAGTCCTCCAAGTTGTCTTGGAGTTGAATCTTACGAGATTCCGATGAGCTGTCATACGTTTGTTGCAAAATGACCCACTCTTCATGAGATTTGGTGCAATGTCCAACTAGGACATAAAGATCAAGGATGATAGAGAGACCAATCAAACCAAGGGCTTCTTCAGTTTTTGTTTTCCATGCATTTTTTTCTACTTGTGAAGTAGAGGTAGCTGGTTCAATAGCTACATCTATAGCGACTTCAAGTAAATGTTTAAACCGAAATAGAAATGCAACATGAGTTTTCCATTGGTGATAATTAGAACTATTTAGTTTAATTTTCGGAATTAGAGTAGACATGAGAAAATTATCAAATTATCTTAAACAAAGTGAATAACAGTGAATATATAATGATCAAGGTTAAGAAAAATAAATTTAACTTAATGTTAACTTACAATAGAATAGGTAAATAAAGATATTAAAAAAGTTTAAATTTTTTAATGTAAATAGTGAAACAAATTTTAATTGCAATGAATTATAGAACCAACAATAGATTTTGGTTATTAATGATATAGAAATCTTATAAATGAAACGATTTGAGATAAAATTGAGGAGAAAAAATGTATGAGCAATTAAACTTTTTATGTAATTAAGGATTTGAACAATTTATATAATTAATACAAATGAGTCAAAGATGAAATGAGAATCGTTCAAACTAGATCTTGAATTAGAAAAGCCACAAAGATAAAAGGAGATAAGAGAATATATAGAACCGTTTACCTACAAATTAACTTGCAGACGTTAGAAAAGAATAAACAAGGCTATTTCAGAATATGCAGACAAAGATTAATATGTTGTAGAAGTAAAATATTTGACTGTAGAAAATGAAATAAGATAGAAGATATAATGAAATAATACTAAACAAATAAAACTAATATACTTTACCAATGGTTTAAAAAACTGCGCAAGAATATAAACATAATGAAAATTAAACAAGTATCAAACTGCGCAGTGCAATGAATATTAAAGTTTTAATGGTTTCTAGGCTGCACAAGGAAAGAATCACTATAGGCTTCTAGAAGCAATGAAGTTATAAACAAGAGTATATGGTGCGCAAGTTAATATTTAAACAATGAATTTATAAAGTGAAATACTAATGGTTGCACAAGCAAGAGTATATGTTGCGCAAGTTATAAACAATGAATATAACAGAAAAAGAAGCAAACAACATGCGCAAGGTTAATTATAAGCTACGCTAAGATGCAAGAGAAATGTTGTTGTGTGAGGCAACAGCCAAATTGAAGGAAAGACAACAGCCAATGAGAGGAAAAGATGCAAAGAAAAAGAGTAAAGCTGAGCAATGTAACAATAAAGTATTGCACAATATAAAACTAATGAAAAGTTAAATTGCTAGGTAGTGCAAGGAAATAAAACAATGAAACAAGGCACAAAGAACAAATCTTCCCACGGTTTGGGAAAAGCAAAAGAATAATATTCAGATTTAAAATATGTATATCCAAGAAACAAACATTTTTAGACAGAAATTGCTATGCTACAGATTAAACAAATATATTGTTAATAGAAAATAGAGATATAAACCTGCAAGAAAAATTGGTAAACAATAGAGATTGTAACAAAGAGATGAGTCTGCAAAAAAAATGTTAGATGAAGATTTATATTATAGATAAATCTGCAAAAAAAAAAAAGAGAAGACAACCAATATAGATAAAAAATAGAGATATCCTGTAGAGATAAATAATAAAAAAAGAGATATTTAGAGATATGATATAAAAGATGAATGTAAATCCTGCAACAAGAATGTTAGAAATAGATTTTGATATAGACTTAAAGATAAAATAGAATAGGCTAACTGTAAATCCCTTGCAGTTTGCCCGACAAAGGGTATGTTAGATTTAAATAAAACTTGAAATGAGATGAAAAAAAGAAACTTAGTTCTAGCGGCAAGCCATCTAGAACAAGTTAGATTCACCAAAAAAGTTAGATTTGCAAAAAGAAACAATGAAGCAAAATTTGCAACAAATATTAGATCAACAAGAAGAGCTTGCTCCTTTGAATGACACCTTTCTACAAAACACTTAAACAAGGATTAAATAGCTCTGATACCATGTTAGAAGTATTAAAATAATGAAAATAAGATCATGAAATAATCCAAGAAAATGAAGTGCAAGAAGTAATTTACCATAAACCAAATGTGAGATAAAGTTTTCAAGATCAATCACCAAGAACATGAGAATACTCCAAGAATCCCAACAAAGAGCTAAGAGATTTTTGTAAGGGGAAAAGCAAAGAAAAACCCCTTTGTGAATAATAAGAATATGGCACAAAGCCTAAAGAATGAGAGCACTAAGCTCAATACAATAATGAGAGCAAGGAGAGATTGCGAGAAGAAATGAGAGAGAGGAGAAGATTATTAGAGAAAGCGTGTGAGAGGCATCTCTTAAGTAGAGATGAGTGGAGGAGTTTTCATGTAACTCCCTTCTCCTATGAATGCCACATTTATATTGTGTGTGTGTGACAAATGTGAGATTCCTCTTAAGGAGTAATATCTATTTTCCTTATTAAAGGAAATACAAAATAGTGACATGTCCTTCTACTTGGACTAGAGGACAAATACAAATAAGGATACCTTGGTTTATCCTTTAATTACATATTTTCAACCAAGGAAAGATTAATTGTAACACAGCTCAACCCCATATTCTGAATAAAAGAATTCTAGTTCCTTATCCATAATATCTCTGTTGTAATATAAGATTGAGAACATCAAATGTGCATAATGCTTGAAAGAGGGAACAGGCACATCCTGTTGTATTTGCACCAGTGTTGGATGTATGGCTTCAACTACATACCCTACATAATAATAATTAGTGTTGACCTCTGGATGCTGAATATCCATGGCCATCATTAAGATGTAAGCAGGAGTATTTGAATCTGCATCAAAACCTAAAACTCTACTCAAACCATACACTGTACACTTGATGTAATTGTGGAACACGGATATATCAAAAGGAGGTTTCACATTTGCTGGGACTGACACCAAAATCCTATCTACCCTAGGCATGAACCTAGGCATTTCATGATTTTTGATCACTTTCCCCCTCTTCTCATAATCACTCTGCATTTTATCTAGGTCAATTTCAGTACAAATTGCACCTTGAATTTTGAAAACTTCAGAAACTGTCCTCCTGCTGATGGCTACTAGTGCTTCCTTATTTTTCTTCCTGATTACTCTAGCTACTAGACAATAATTCTTAGCTAGTTCTTTTATCAGATCAATATCAACATAAACATCAAGAACAATCAATTTTTCCATATTTGAATTCTATGGGTTGCAAATTGGGCTTGATTTAACCCTATTGTTCCAAAATAGTGAAACAAAGCATTACTAGGATAATTGAATGTCGTACAATTCCTGCATTGGTGCCATTTGTTAGTCTATTCCTCCCAATTTGCACTATTTGAATTAGACGACCCTAGAAAGAGGTCTAGGAATTCCTCTGAATACTTCTTTACTGTTGATGTCTTCTTCCCAGTTCCCTTAGAAACTGCACTTGAACTTGCTTGACTCATCCTTTCCTTTACAAATTTAATCTCAGATAAAAATTCTCTGCACTTTACTTAGAAAATGATAAAGAAGAAAATTAGAAGTGTATCAAATGAATGCATATTCAATAATACTTATAGCCCATGTCATCGATGTCTTGTCTCCATTACAGTAACTTCTCACACTTGCAGAAATAAGTCATTAATTCCTACAACTCGTGCAGCCATAAATTCAAACATGTGTATCCTTGCTGTAAACCATTGTATAATTTCTTCCCTCTTGTAACTTAAAAGCGGAAAAAGGATGCATGTCATGTTGTCTCACATTCGCTATCTAATAATACATTTAAAACTTTTGTCAAGAGTGAGTGACAAAAGCTTCACTTTCTATCTCTTCGCAAACTTCTAGTGCTTTATTTCTTGATGCTTGAGACTTTGCGAGTGAGCGACAGGAACAAAACTGACTGAAAAATTATATTATCATCAACCTGTATAATATTTCCAAATAGATCTTAACATCACGCGAGTGAGCAACATCTCTTATTTTCTCAATTTGTGCACCTGCAACACTTTGCCTCATAATACTTAAAACCTCTCAAGTGAGTGATTCACCACAAGTTATTGGAATTATATCCCATCGCGGACTCACAACAATCCTTTTGAATTATCTTCCTTAACCTTTGCGCGATATACAATTCCTAGACCACTCACTCACTCGTGAAATAAAAGACTAACAAAATAAAATCTCAGTGAGATCGCGATGAACAAAATCTTATCAACTCATGCATTCTCTATCTAAAAATTCTTAACAACAAATACACCACGACTGTGCGGTGACCCTCTTGACCAGATTGTTGCTCACTCACATAGTTAAAACAACTTAAGGAAAGAGTGTGAATGCATGACTAACCTTGAAAAAAAAAAATTCAAGGACTTAAAATAATTTGGACCCCCTTTTCACGAGAAATGACAAGATTGGAACATAATCATGCGAGAAAAAAACCATTATTTAAAATTTGAAAATTTTGAGAATATAGTGCTAACAATGGCTCTGACTAGGGAAAGTTAATTGCAAGATCAACATTAGAAACCAAAACTTTGGGATCCAGATCACAAAATGAAACAAAACTGTACATGCACACAACAGAACCAAATCCTTAAAGCATGGAGACCTAAACTATTATGCATTGAAAAGAGAAATTATGAGAAATAATGCTTCAATAATTGTCTATGCACTGGCAATTCCTGTATCTCACCATCATAATTTTCTAAAAAATATGAGTCTTGACAATGAAAATCTTGAACTACAAAAAGGCCCATCCATAGTGATTTAAATTTACCATGCTTTACCTTTTCTTCTTTCCTAGCATTCTATTGTAGTACCATGTCATTTATCTGAAACTTTCTCTCAGTTGCTCTTTTGTCAAAAATGTATTTAGACTATTGTTGGAGCTTTAGATTTATTTTATGTGCTTCTATTCTTATTTCTTATAATTCCACCAATTGATCCATCCTATACATCATGGGTTCCTGTATCTCAAATTCCTCTTCTTGTAGAAACTTGTAAACATGTAACAAATTATTTAGGGGCAATCTTTCCTGAGTTCCATAGACCATTTCAAAAGGGGAAACCCCTATTACTCTTTTTACTGTTACCATTTCAGCCCATAGGGCTAGCCTCAACTTTGAATGCCAAGAATTTTTATTCTTTTCCACAATCCTCTTGATGATTTTCATTAAGCTTCTATTGCTGGACTCAGCTTTCCCATTTGCTTGAGGATGATATGGAGAGGAGTAAGATACAATAATGCCATAATCTTCATAGAAATATTTAAACTCCTCAAATCTAAAACACATAGCATTGTCCATGATTAATCGGGTAGGCACACAAAACTTGGTCAAAATATTGTCCATTAAAAAATCCATTACAACCTTGTTGGTTGCCTTTTTGGATGGGATTGCCTCTATCCATTTAGTGAAATTATCTATAGCCACAAGAATCCAACTATGGCCTCCACAAGATTTTTCTATAAATTCACCAATAAAATCAATGCCCCATAGGGTAAAAGGTTCTTCCATAGTCATTGGATTTAAAAGCAATGCTCTAGAAAATTTTATTTTAGAAGAGAACCTCTAGCAAGGCTCACACCTTTGTACAAATTTATGGGTATCTTTAAATAGGGAAGGCCAATAAAAAGTAGCTCTGATAATTTAATGGGTTGTGGTTTTTGCAGAGTAATTCCCCTCACACACACCATTGTGCATTTCATTCAAAACTTTCTTATATTGTGATTCATCTAAAAAAAACAATAAGATCCCATCTTTGTTTTTCTGAAAAAAAACCACCTTGTATTAACACTTCTGAGCTTGCAACTTAAATTTCCTTTTTTGAGTATCTGACATGTGATCTGGACATTTTGCATTTTTTAAGAAAAATACAATATCAGTATACCATGGATACAATTCTATGCTCGTGAAATTCATATTTACTGTCTATATGTTGTTGACTTGAGCCAATTCCATGTTTGTGTCGCTCATTAATTTTTCCAAGCCTAGACCCCTAACCAATTTGGTAACTTGGATTTCCAAGTTGAATTCCTGAATCCTTTTAATCCATTGACATCTCTTTCCAGTGACCTAAGACTGAGATAATATATCTTTTACTATTTCTTGTGGTACATAAGTAGTTATCTTTGCACAAACTAAATAAGGTCTAAAAACTTTAACTGCTTTGACTAATGCATAAGCCTTCTTTTCCATTATTTCATAATTGAGTTTTGCTGACTGCAGAGACTTACTGAAAAATGCTATAGAATGTTCAAAACCTCCATCATCTTTCTGCAATAGTACTGCAGTAATGGTATGAAATGAAGCAAAAGAAAACAAAGAAAAAGGTTTTTCATAATTCGCAGATCTCAACACCGGTGCCTGCTGAATAGCCATAATTATTTCATCAAAAGCCAACTGAGCTTCCTTATCCCGTTCAAACTTAGCATTTTTCTTCAACAATTTAACAATGGGTTTGACAATCTCAGAAAAATTTGCAATGAATCTCCTTACAAATTTTACTTTCCCAAGGAAAGACTTTATACCTTTGATGTTTTTGAGGGGAAGAACTATGTTAATAAATTCTACTCTTTTAGGGTCGATTCTGACACCTTCCTTTGACACTATATGATCCATTAATTTACCCATTGTTACAACAAAGTGACACCTCTTGGGGTTCAATGAAATCCCATACTCTAGAGCCTTAATAATTTTTTTTTCCAAATGTTCACAATGATCTTCAGCCCTTTGGGAGTATGCAGTTAAATCATCCTTATAAACCACCATAATTATATTTATAAACTCTTTAATAGCCACATCCATGGCTCTTTGGAAAGTATCCCATGCATTCATCAATCTGAATGGCATTCTCACATAGACATACATACCCCATGGGGTAGTAAATGTTGTTTTAAACTATTCAGACTCCTAAACCAAAAGTTGGTTGTAACTAGAAAAATCATCCATCATGGACAAAATTTCACAACCAGTCACCATTTGTAGCATTGCTTCCATGTTTGGCAAAGAATAATTGTCTTTTAGATAAGATACATTGAGGTTTTTGAAGTCAACACATAATCTGATGTCTCCATTCTTTTTTCTGACTGGGACTAGATTAGACACCCAAGAAGAGTGCCTGATTATCTTTATGATTCCAATTTCCCTGAGCTTTGTTAACTCCTGTTGCATTTTGGGGTCCAACAACAGATTAATTGGCCTTTGTTTTTGTCTAAAAGGCTTAATATCAGTTTTTAATGGAATCTCATGTTGGAAGAGATCTTCTCTATAAGCCTTAAGGTATTCATAAGACCAAGCAAAGACATGTTTGAACCTATTCTGCAATTTAATTAGGTTTATTCTTACACGGGGTGCCAACTTTTTTCTAATATATACAATCTTAGGGGCACATTCAAATCCCAAGTTTATCTCCTCAAATTCATCCAATTTGGCTGTAAAATTTTGGCACATATGACTATCATCGTCAGTAAACAATCCTTCCAAATGAGTTAATCCTTTAGGGATTTCATTTGTCTACAACTGTAAAATTTCATAGCCAAATATAGTTTCCTTCCCATCAACAACCTCTATCAAATTGTTACAATCAATGATCTGACCCTCAAAATTATCCACACATTGAATATTGGTAAGAATGTCTTCATCATTTTCAAAAACCTGCCAGTTATATACATTATCAGGGATTGCAGGTCTGGCTTTAGTCTCCACAATGGATACTCCTGTTAATGTTAAGTCATCATTTTTCAAAGCTACATTAGCCAAAACATCTGTCATGATATCTTTGGACCTTTATATCCACTCAATGTAAAATGCATCAAAGAACTCAATGTTATCCCAAACAACATGCTTATACTGTTTTAACCTATCATTCTTGGTAGCATATCTTGACCTAATTTTTGATATGGCTAGCTTTGAATCTCCAACAAATCTTAATAACTTAATACCATGTTTGATTGCAATTTCTAATCCTAATTACAATGCCTCATATTCAGCTATGTTATTTATACATTGAAAGGCTAGCAGAAATGAGTATTTGAAAGTGATACCTGATTGAGAGATAAATAGAACTCTAGCTCCTGATCCTTCTTTCAATAATGCTCCATCAAATGACATTTTCCATATTCCATCCTATTGTGATTCCAACTCCTCTATTATGGGGTCAGTAGTTTTCAGTTGTGGTTGGATTTTTTCAATTATGAAATTATGCATATCTATATCCACAAAGCAATTCAATAGGTTTGGATCAACCTTTTCCACAGAAAAAGGAGCCCTAGGCTCTTGAAATAACTTAACCTCTTTTCCATCTATGGAAATGGTAGCAAAGGAAATATCTAACTATACATTTCCTCCCACCGCTACAGCCCATGTCCTTGAAAGAAACATTCCAAAATGGGGTTGAGTATCCACTACAATGATATCCATTTTGAGAATAGCTTCAAGGAATGTGGCATGTTTAACCTCAATTCCTTTTAAAGTCCCAATTACAGGCACCTCCCTATTATCCATAGCATAACATCTACCCACAACAATGTCAACTTGCAAACCTAACTCCTTCATCACACTATAAGGCATAACATTAGCAGCAGCTCTAGAATCTATCATACAATTTTTCAGCAACATGTTGTTTACAAGTAATGTTACATAAAAAGGATCAATCTGGTCTGGTTCTTGGATAATTATGTTTCCTACACATATTGGAACTTCACCCTTTTCATCTTGCACTTCTCTTAATTCACAATTTGAAACCATAGTGTCAGGAAAACTAGGTAAAGCAGAGAATAATGAGAAAGCAGCCTCTCGGTGTTCTTTGATTTTAAACATCTCAACTAAAGGAATAGACACTTTCATTTGAGATAGAGCTTGTTTCATAGCAAAAGTTGGGAAATTTGAAATGTTTTCAGAGGATACTTTACCTCCATTTTATTTGAATTGCCTTGTTTTGTGTTCATTAGGAGGGGTATCTTTATTTCCTTTACCAAGAGTTTCCTTGAGTTTCCCTTCTTCTATCTTGCTTGTTGTTGTTTTTTCAGCATCTTGTGCAAATTCTTCATCTATAACTTTTGTCATGGAAAGTGAGCTAAGTTAGCTGTCATTTTGATCCACCTTTCTCTTTCAAAGAATATATGAACTTCTTTCTTGTGTCACAATAGCAATGGTAAGAAATCTTATCTCTTCATCATTAGGCATCCCAAATTGAACATGTTCTAATTTGGTATTTGTGCAATTTACAGTGAAAGGCCTCTCTTCTTCTGATTCATCTTCTGATTTTCCATTATCATCTTCAACAATAACTACACACATGTCCTTTTATCATTTGGGGTTTCTTGTGTTCTCCTATTTTCACATGATTATACCATAGCTTGGGCAACTACACACTGATATGGGGAATGAGGCATATTACAGACCATACACCAAGGAGTTTTTTATACATTATGTGTATTATTATTCTTCAATAGGTCAGGCACTTCTTTGTTCTTAGGATCAGTTTTCTCTTCTGGTAGAGGCTTTCCATCTTTTCACTAGGTTTTATAAGGAAAATCCTGCAATCTATAAGGCTTGTCTTGCCTTTGATATTGTTGCCTATTATTTTGAAACCCTTTTTCATTTTTGTCTACCTTAGCAGCCAGCTCTTTCACCACACTCACTAGTGTATCCATTTTATCTTCTTCCTTGGGATTCTTATTTGACTCTATTTTTTACTCTTTCCAAAGTCTACTATCATCCCTTTTGCCAAGTTTACCATAACCTCTTCTATTACTTTCTATATTTATGGCCAACTTATATGCCTCTCTCATAGTTTGAGGGTCTTTATCCCTGAGTAAGTAAGATGTCTTCCCATCCAAAGAATTACAATGAGTGGTTAGGCATACATTCTCATCCAATCTCAATACCTGGAACAATTTATACATAGCCTTATGAAACCTAACATTGAACTCAGAAATGCCTTCATTTTCAAAAATTTTCAAATTATTGAATTCATTCAACATGAAACTAGAATTTATCTTGTCACCATATTGCTCTTTGAAACTTCTAACAAACTCATCCCATGAATAAATACTCTTATCAGGCAAGCCTCGGTACCAATCTCTTGCATCTTGAACCAGATATTGCACAAACAGTTTTATCACAGCATCCTCATCTCCAATCTCATAATCATTTATTGTTTATGTAAAAACTTTTAGATGCTCCTCACCCATTATAGCATTATTCCCACTGAACTTGGGAATCTTATCTCTGATTTGATTAGGAATAGGATTTGGTTGGCCAGGGATTTCATCAAAGAAAATTTTCCTACATCTTTCCAAATGAATAGGCCTTCTCTGAAAATTTGTGCCCATATTCTAGCCACTATTTCCAATTCCTACATTTTGGTGACCACTAGTATTGTTCAATCCACTTCCTCCTAACTGTGATGCAACCCCTTGAGTTGCAGCCCATGTCTGACTATTTTCAATAGCATTATTATTTTGAATCCTAGAGGTAGATCTAGGCATGGTTTGAGTAACTACAACAATGTTATTTGTTACATTGGTTTGAGTAACTACTCTAGCTGCTTTGCAACATCATCTTTGACCTTTCTGGCCCTTTCTAATTCCATATCAAGTGAAAACATATCTTGATACACATGCTCCTCAATTTTAGGTTTTTAGAAAATTTAACACCAGTAAGCTTTTGTTTTCCTTTATCAACATCTGTCTGTCTGGTATTAGTTGCCGATACATTTTTTGAAGAGGTTTGAGATTCAGGTTGTTTTTTATTCTCATAGTGAATAACATGCCTCAATACAAGGCCCCTATCTCCAAAATCACTTTTCTTAAGTAAGTGTTCTCTCTCTTGGCATTCCTTTCTCAGGGTATCTACATCACCAAAAACTTATTTATTCAAACCATGGAATCCTTCATTTCCACCCTGAGCTGCCAACTTTAATTGGGCAACATGCTTCTTCAAAATTTCCCTCTCACTAATGACATTAATAATTTTTTCTTCTCTAGCCCTATCATTCTCCTATTTGATAAGCATCAATTATTTCAGTTCCCCTTTTAAAATATCATTGTCCCTGAGGACTTCTTCAATATCAGAACTAGAAGAGTCACATATGTTCATCAAATTACCCCCTTTTGGCTTTCCACCCATTTATAAGGGATATCAGATGAACTTGCGGAAAAATTTCCTTTGTATTGGGCTGATTTTCCTTCCTTTTGTTGTAATATACTCTTTGGTATTGGGGTTGTTAGTACTCTAAAATTTTGGAGAAATTTGAAGTGCCTACGCTAAAAATTTCTCCAATTGCAAATCGTTGCCCTAAGAAACTTGTGGTGAAAGCCTATTTTGAATGCTTGTAGAAAGAGACCTGATGTTTTCTATGAGAAACCACTTGTACAATGTGTTCACCACCTATCTTTTGGCAAATGAAATAGGTTCCAGCTCTCAGATTTGATTTTTCACATGTTTTGGAGATAGCCATTTTGAGACGTTTACCCAAATCTGCATATTGCACATTTTTTCAGTTCTTACTAAGTGACCTACTTTGATTATTTGCACCTCTGACCAGATGGATAGGAATGAATTTATGGAAGGTTCCAGGATGTTTTAGACATGAAAATTAATTTCTATTCCCATTTTCAGACCTTTATGAAGTCATATGACAGGTTTACAAAAGCCATTCCGTTTGCAATTTATTCAGTTTCTCTGAAATGTGAAAAAGCAGAATTCTGAAGTAGCCTACTTTAAGGTCCCACCATTTGTCCTTAGTTAAAAATATTGAAGAATTGGATTTACCCCTGCATTATAAACCTTGAAGTGAACCTCCCTAAAGATTTTTAGGCTTGGACAAATCAATTTGACCGCTTTGCTTAGCCAATTCCAAAGCCAATTTCTGGATGTTTGTTGTTTTGTTTCCAAGAAGTTAGTAAAGGACTGACTTTGCAGATTAATGTTGGTTGACCTGTTGACTATCAGAGAAAATCAGTTGAAGCTTCATGTTACCTGTGTGGACGTCAATCTATGTTCAAAGAACTAGACTCTGGGGGTCTGTTTTGATTGGTTTTCGAAGTCAAGATCAAGAGCAATTTATGCAGATTTCCAGTATGGGACAGAATAAAGTTTACTGAGTAGCCATTTTCAAAGGATGGTAACTTGTTGTCAGGTAATTTTTTTAAGATGAAAGTGGTTTCCATGTACTCTATATCTGAAATTTTGTTACCCAGATCTGTGGGTAAATCTTAGGATGTGGTTTAATAATTTTGCAGAAGTAAATCTGAAGCAGTTTGCATATGTTTTGAAGTGTGCGATTGCAGACATTGGTAAGTGGCCAACTTTAACGATTAAAGTATCTCGCCATGGGAAATTTAAAGAAGATATATATTTTGTAGGGTGATTTTTGATATAGCAATCTATGAGTCCTCCAAGTCTCAACATCTCATCCCATTATTTGGTCAGTTTTCTGGGCCAGTTCCAGAGGCCAGTTATCATTTAGGGGAAAATATATAGAGTTATTAGAATTGATTTTGGATGGTTGCGTGTTCAATGTTTTTAATCTAGATTACACATTAGAGGCATTTTCTGATCATCTCAAATTTCAGTTGGCATCGATTTAAAAGAAAAGGAGTTTTTGACATGATCTTAAATGACATTTTGTTTTAAATCATTGCGATTTAAATGATAATGTTTCCTAAACCAAAGTGAAGTTATTTAAATCATTTGATTTAAATAACTAATGATTTATGAATGGAAAGATGCCAGATGGATTCTAAAGTCAAAAAATTTAAAAAGACCTCAAACACATGCATGCATATTAGCAGGTGTAATGACCAAAGAACTTGCGTAGCATGCGCAGGAGAGTAAATAAGATGTACATGGTGAAAATGCCTTCAAAACTTTAAATCAATGCAATCTGGTAGATGCCATGCCAAATTCTACAACTGTTCCATGTTTTCCCCATCCAATGCATAAACATAGAGAGTTAGAGACTTTGGAAACAAAATGCCAATGCAATTAGAAAACAACAAGAAGGAGAACTACGCGTGGCATGGTCTTAGGGTGCTGCGCTTGGTGAAAGAAGTAGTTGTCAAGAGAAAAATACTTGCGCAGAGGTATAAAAACACTGAGCTTCATGATATAAATGAGTGTTTACAGAACTAGGTCTGCAATGTGAAGCAAAGATGCTACGTTTGAAATACAAAGAGGTAAAACATTCCCAGTGCATGGAGTTTGCATAAACATTTAGCCAATACAAATGGCAGGTGTAAAACCATGGTGGGACCTGCACAATATTAATAGAGCTTGTGCAAGTTTTAGTATAGATTTCAACACAAGTTCTAAGCAAAAGACTTGCACAAACATATGTGGAGATAGCCTGCAAAAGTTATAAAACAAAAACCAAATGGCCAGTGTGGGAATAGGAATGGAAGCTTGTGCAAGAAACAAGTAGAGAACATTCTAAAACAATCAAGCCAATATATTTGGTAGGAAATATGTGCAAGTTTGTGGCAAAAGATAGTGTTTTATAAAATAATCAATTAATATGCAAGTGATATTGCGCTAGACATGGAGTGGAGGCTGTGTTTTTGTCAAGAAGACTTTTGAAACTCTCTTACAAATACAAATGGTAGATCTATTGCCAGAAACTAGCACATGATAAAAAGATTTCAGAGTTCCCAAGCAAATTGACAGAAAGCCCATATGGTTTGAGGCCTACCCGTGACAAAATGGACAACTGGAGGAGCCGTATGAATCTCCTAAGGCTGCGCTGGAATACAAACTTTGAAGAACAGAGACCAGCGTATGGGCTGGAGGTGTGTTTTAAAAATTGTCAAAACCAATTTGAAATCTTGCACAGGTGGAACATAGAGGTTGCGCATGCTTAGAAAAGAGGTTTGTGCAAGCTGTGGAAGGAAGTGCCAATGTGCCATGGATGAAACAGCAAGGGGTCCTGTACAGGCAGCACGCCTATTTGCAAAATATGTAAAACTTTTATCCCACATTGATAGTTGGGAAGAGTTATAAAAGGTTTTTATATGTGAGCACTCACTATGGTATTTGAAGAGAGAAGGCAAGAGACTCCTTAGTGGGCCCCTTGGCAAGCAGGACGTTGATGGTGGTGGACCCCATCGTTTATTATGATGAGACATAAAGGCATTTAAAATTGCAAAAGGCATTAGTCTCACATTGAAAAGGAAATTGGAAGTTTAAGGTGTTTATAAGAAAATGGCTGAACTTATGAGTTTGAGTTTGAAGATAAATCCTAGAGGCGCACCGGGAAGCATGTCTTACAGGTGAGCAACCGAGCTCATTGCATAGTCATGCAAAATCTAGTTGCTCAGTCGCGCACCCAAAAATACCTAGTCACGCAGTCGTGCATGAAAGCCAGTCGCACATTCATGGAGGATTTGCAATAAAGTAAAAAAGTGTTGCAACTGAGCGATCAAACTCAGTCTCGCACTCGCGGAGGCAAATTGCAGCTAGTCAGGGATTTGTAGGTGGATTTTCAGAGCCAAATGAGATGCTGACATGGCGGACATGTGGCAACCAGTCGTTCACTCGCGTCGGTGGAAGTCTATCACAAAAATGGGTCGGTGGAAGTCTATCACAAAAATGGTTGGTGACTGCGTGACAGAGCTTGTGTCGTGCTAGTTCGATGAGAAATCCAAACTGGCTTACAGGTGAGCAACCGAGCTCATTGCATAGTCATGCAAAATCTAGTCGCTCAGTCGCGCACCCAAAAATACCTAGTCACGCAGTCGTGCATGAAAATAAAGATGACCAAAATGACTCGCGTGTGAGCGGTCGAGCTCATCGCGCAGTCACGCATCTTCTAGTTGCTTAGTTGTGCACCCAAATAGCCCAATCGCGTATGTCTCAACTGAGCCAGTCGCACATTCATGGAGGATTTGCAATAAAGTAAAAAAGTGTTGCAACTGAGCGATCAAACTCAGTCTCGCACTCGCGGAGGCAAATTGCAGCTAGTCAGGAATTTGTAGGTGGATTTTCAGAGGCAAATAGGAGGTGACACTTGGCAAAATCTGGTGACTTGCACAGGTAAAGGGAAAAAATGAATAAAATCAAAGTTAAAATTATAGAATGATATAGTTTAGACTATATTGAAAAATTCATAAATTTAAATGATGCAAAAGTAAAACAATGATTTCAAGAGATGATCAGATTTTGTACAAACATATAAGTGTCATATATCACCGAAAAGGTCTCGAAATGAGGATTCTGATTTTGTGAGTCTTTTGAATGCAGATCAAATCAGATTTTTGTAGTTAGAGAAAGAAGCAGTTGTAGATATTTTCTGGGAGAAGAAGGATAGGTGTCAGTGACTGAATTTGATTTTCCAATTCCTCTATATCTCAGATTCTTCTCAATTGTATAGGGATGGTGAAATTAATGTTGCAAGGCAACTTTTTGATTTTGTGTGTCTCGTTTTGAGTTCTTTGTTATGTAGATGTATTGAATTAGATGTTTTTAATGAAAAACAAATGGAATTCCTTACTAGTACTTGTCTAATGTCTTTGTGTTTGATCTTGAATCTTTGTGCATAAATTTGTAAGGCATTTTAGTGCACTAGTTATAAGGTAACTGTGAATTTGTGTTTTAGTTTATTTCAAGGAAAGAGTAAATCTTATAGACAATTTCAGAGATTTCAAGGTTGGATATTAATCTGATGTCCAGGTGTTGGAGTGAAAAGAGTGAAATGTAAGGCATTTCATTTGGGTCTTGTATGTTTGGATTTAGAGAGTTTTCTATGAATGTATGTTTATATGAATCTATTGCCCAATAGACAAGGCACTGATCTTTGCTTCTTTATGTAGTTGTCATCATCAATTCGTAAAATCAATTCAATTTACTTTTCTATCTAAAGAGCTGTAAATGATTGTCATATTTAGTGTGATGGGAAGGAATCCATCCCATGATTCACTAAAAGAGTGAATCCAATAGGTACACCCGCCTAAGCCTTTGAGCTCGAAGTGGAGGAGGATTGTTTGATCCTTGTTAATTAGCTTTTTCTTTGACAAGGTCAGGGAAAAATGCTAACAAAATGGTGACTCTACTCGGGAATTGCTTAAGTTAAAATCAGTGAGTGTAAGAGAGTTATTTCCTTCCTTTGCTGTGTTAACCCCAGAATCTGGTTGAAAGAAAGATTCAAGTGATGGAATCTAAAATTTATTTTAGATCTGTATAAGGATACGTAGGAGGTGTTGTTATTGCAATAATTATAAAGAAAGATTTGTATGGCTTTTCTAGTTAGAGAGAACCCAGAAATATAATTATATATGTCAAATGGCTTTTGATGTTTGAAAATTTTCCTCTACAAGGAGGTGGCGACTCTATGTTGAAATGAATCCGATGGAGCTATCAAGAAGGCTCTAGATCTGCCAATTTCCAGTCAAAGAAATAAGAGCAGCAGCTGCAATTTCCTTTCAGGTAAACCTTATATTTTCATATGAAATAAAAATTCCTTATGCAGTGAAGTAGCACTAAGAAAAGGAAATAATGGTGACAAGTTGAAGTGCTTCTCAGTTGACGAATGTGTTCTTTATACTTTTGAGAAGTATGTTTGTATTTTGATTTCATGCTCATTTGCAAGAGAAGTTAATAATTTATTTAACCATGAGTTCCAGTCAGCCACAACCCTGTCATTTGAAGAGGGGTTTTAGTAATAAATTGTATGCAACTCTAAATTTTAGAGGTATTCATGGTTACCCAAATGCTTTTCCACCCGAAATCAGACAAAAATTGCCTAGATTTAGGGGTGAGAGAGATGAGAATGCTAAGAACCATTGTAAAAAGTTCATTGACTTAATTGAAGATTTTGACATTGAATGTGAGGATAGCATTATGAAATTGTTTTTCCAATCTTTGATAGATGATGCAAGATGGTGGATCTCCTTTTTTATAGAATGTTCTATCTCTTCGTGGGAGGAGTTAAGATTTTCATTTTTGGAGCGGGTTGGTAAAGAGATTAATCCAGTTGTAGCGATAAAGAATTTCATGAAAGTAAAAATAAAGAATGGTGAGTTAATCCCTCATTTTAATCTTAGATTTGCAGAAATATTAGGTCAAATCCCAATGGAGTTCACACCGAATGATGCTTTTTGTTTGATTATTTATTTTGGGGCATTTGGTAAAAACATGAGTTACTTGTTGAGAGATAAGCAGCCCAGAACTTTGTATCATGCTTTTATCACAACAGTAGATATTGATAATAATTTGAGATGTGGAATCATTGCAAGGAGTTTTCCATCTATTGAAATTCATTGTCATAATATATCAAATTCAGCAGATAGGCATGGATTGATAGATGAAAATCAATGTCAAAACATTTTTGCCCTTGTTGGTCTTAATAACCATGAATTAAATTATGTTTCAAATCAAAGTGTGGAAAGTAAAAAGGGTGTAGGTGTTCCATTAGATGATGAGTTTGCAACCTCAAGTGATGAAGTCCTATCAGACTTTGCTGATACTCAAGAGAATGTATGTGTTTTACACTCTTATAAGGATCAGGAGCATGCTAAAACTTATGTTACACAAGAGAATGATATGTTGAAAGATGTTGATTCATTGTTATTATGTGAGCATAGTGTAGCATGGGAGGGTAAGATTATCTATGGAAGTGAATGCAAACCAACATATGAAGGTAAGAGTATCTTCACCAATTCTGAAAATAATCTTTTTATGATACAAATGAGTTTGGTATTAAAAGTTTTAAAATGGATTTGGTATCAAAACTTTAGGAAAGAGGGATAGTAAATGAGGGTCTTCATTATGAGATGGAGTATGATACCGTCTTGCAACTTTATCATAATATTATGAATGAAAATTAGAATGAAGATCAATTAGTTGAGTCTTTTTAGTCGAATGATAAAGTGATAGATGAGTGTGTTGTTGAAATCTCTTCATTCAATGATGATCACTTTTAGCATATGGATTGTTTGTGTAATGAAAATCCTAAACATGATGAGAAACTTGAGGAAAATTGGTGTCTTTCCCTATCTCCTCTCGTTGAAGAAGGTAGTATGAATTTGTTACCCACTTCTTTTCCTATTGATAGAGGTTTTGAATCTACTTATGATGATATCTCTAATTTTGAATCATATGCTAAAAGTGATTGTGACAGTGATTATGACAGCAAGTATACTAATGTATTCAAAGTTTTTATTAATGATGCATTTGATGCAGACATTGATAAGGATCAGCCATCGCTTTGTTGCCATGTTCATATGGGAGAAAAACACAGTGTTGAAAATCCGTTGTTTGAGGAATGTATTCAATTTTTAGATTTGATCTATTCTGATTTTGATGTTGAAAATGTGCCAACACGCAGTGGGAAATCAGATTGTGTCTCTTACCAGGCTAAAAGTGATTGTGAGTGTGAAGTTGCATTTGATGAGTCCATTGTTTCATGTAGTGAGCAAGACTATGATTTTAATCAGCTGGCTTCTTGTGACCATATGCATAATTTGAAAGTGGAAGAGGTTTCCAATTCGTGTTTTGAGGAACATGTTGATATGTTTTTCTAGATTTTGGTATCCATGGCTTATGTGAGTATGAGTCATTTAGTTTCTCTATGGACCAGCCGGTTAGTGAGGGGGTAATACAAATGGAGTTTGATGTTTCTTATAATGATGCATTTCCTTATTGTCACGAATCATATTTTATGATATTTTCTGATTTGAAGAATGCATTTCATTCTTTTGATTATGATGAATCCGATGGAAGAATCTCTAAAGGCATGAAAGGAATTGCAAATAAGGTATTCTTCATTTTGATGATCCCTTGTGAGTTTGAACACCAACTGTACAAGTGTATTTTCTTTTTGATATTTATATGCCAAGAAGAAAATTAGAATTTTTATACAGGCAAGTGCTCATTTTAGTAGTGAAAGGGCTTGAGGGGGAGGTGAATCAATGGCCTAATAAATATTCCAATAATCAACCCAAAAACTTAATACCGCAATATTAAGCCTCTAGTTATCTTCAGTCCTATAAGATGAATGCCTCCAAATACTTTTATCATATTACTACTGCTCGGAATGCTTTGTAAAACCTTCTACTGTATGTTTACTGAATAGCAGTCTATTAATTTACTGAAAGACAGTAAATTATTTAGAGTATACCGATCAATCCATTTAACTATGCGTAAAGAAAAACACTAAAGTAATGACTCATAAAAACCTTGACACATGGATTTTTAATGTCGAAACCCTGTTATGGGAAAAACCACTTGGGATCGGTAACACAAAAAATTTCACTCTTCCGAAGTGATCTCGGTGAAGAGCCAACCCTATTAAAGGTTACAAAAACACTGTTAGGTGTGACCTTGTTAGAGGATTTAAAAGTTTAGTCTATTTCTTGATATTGGGCATCTCTATGCTACCTTCCTTGATCAAACACTCACTTGGCCTATCAATAGGTATCTGGCATCTCATGCTATCTTCATTATCAAAAATTTTTATACTCCTTGGGATGTATCTCAATATAGAAAGGATATTTAAATCCCGCTCGGTTAAGAGACTTCTTGAATCAACGGTTAAACTTAAACAGTATGATCTGTTCACATATACAACTTATACTTGCATATTTTTAGATCTATTATAATCTCATAAAACTATTTTGATCAATATATCTCTATTTATACATTTTCTCCACTTTCATTCTGCTTGGTGATGATGTGCTCTATTTCTTGGTGTCCACAGAAAAATTTAGCTCTTTCCTCAGCTTGATTGATCGGGACTTTATGAAGTTGCTCTTCATCAGTTTCTCTTCAGCATCCTCTTTTCATTCATTCACCTACCACACCAATTCATAATCAATTGAGTTGTCTCTTTATATACATGATATCACCTTTGTTAGTTTCTTGATTTTATTGATATTGGCGTGATCCAAAATTCTAACAAATTAGCTTTAAAGAAAAACTCATGTTTTATCTTGTTGAGATCTTGCAAACTAGACAAAACAACTTTAAATCCATTACTTATCTTTGGCTTTATCTTGTTGATAAAACAAAGATAACTACTAGTTAATTCTATATTTAGCTCTTCCAGCTAGATATTTTTTCATTTCTGAACTCAAGTTAATTTCAGTGTTTAACTCTTTTGTAGCTTCCATCAACATTCCAGTTCTCCTTGGGCTTCTCTGTCGATTTACACTATGTTTTTGGTTGTCGGTTATGCTTGTGATTCCGCTCGTCAGTTTTCTTTCTCAAGCATCACTATGACTTGACTTTTGGTCATCTTTGTCTGTCGATGACCACTGACCGTTGGTGTTTTGAAGTCGTATTGTGAATGCTTGTCTTTTATACATTACTCAAAGCATAATATTTATCTCTTTGATTCTATAAAGTCTTTGACACTTTGATTATAACCGATTAGATTATGTCAAGTTGAAATAAATGTCAATACAATCCATTAACTAATTTAATATCTTGCATTATCCTTCTGCATTTTGGTGATCAACTTAACATCTTCAAACATTCAATCAGTTACATGTCATCAATCTCTCCCTTTGGCATTGATGGCAACATACTACATTATCATACTATACTATCACTAGTACAATATGAAATATATAGTTTCGTCAAGCTTTCCTAATGTAACAATTACAAATGTCTGGCTCTCGGTAAGCTCTAAAATAGCTTAGATTTCTTTCATGGAGAGTGGTTGTCTTCAATATTCAATCCCTTCTCTAGATAGATGTATCATTTGATATCTCTATTCTGATATGTGCTCTGCCTTGACTGTTCCTCTTGTTGATGATCTCTTTTTCCTTTGACATCATTCTTTCTCTTTCTCTATATTATCTCCCTTTGTTACTTCTCTTCCTTATATAGATATTTCATATGTAATCAATTTCTCTCCCTTAGAATATTGATTAACTCTTCTTTCTAACTCTTAGGAACTTCTCTTCATGGACAATAATATAATCTCTCCCTTTATCATATCTCTTCCTTATGTCAATGAGATCATCTCTCCTCTTATATGATATGGAATCATCTCTCCCTTTGATAATGCAAATCTCTCCCTAATGATAATGACTTAATTCTCTCCCTTTGACAACAATGCCAAAAAAAATAATCATCTATATCATCTTTCATCCTTTTGCATAATATATTTCTTGTATTTCCCTTTCCATCAACAATACAATGTATCTAGTTTTCAGTGCAAATATATACCTTGCTATGTATAGATATATCTGTTGTTGCCCATCTCAGTGTTTGCATCAACATGACTGATTATTAGATTTTGGTATAGGTTGATGCAACCTCCTAGTCAGATTACTGACCAATAGACAAGGGTGGGAACCCTAGTCTCTGTCTCAGGTACTCAAATGTATCCTTTAGTAATGGCCTGGTGAATATATCAACTAACTATTCCTTTGATTGAACACATTCTAGTGTCACTTCCTTTGCTTTTACTTGTTCTCTTAGATAGTGATACTTCATAGCAATATGCTTAGTCTTAGCATGCATGACTGGATTCTTACAAATTTTTATTGCACTGGTATTATCACAGTAGATAATTACCGGTTCAATGATCTTCATATTCATACCTTCTAGCAATTGTTTGATCCATGCAATATTGGAGCAATTTGCAGCAGAAACAACATACTCTACTTCTGTAGTAGACTAAGAGATGCATCCTTGCTTCTTACTGATCCATGTGACAAGTATGTCACCCATGAAGAATTCTCCTCCAGTTGTGCTCTTTTAGTCATCAATGTTTCCAGCCCAATCAGCATCTGTATAAACTTGTAGCTCAAAATTTTCTTCTCTTTTGTACCATAAGCCATAGTCCTTAGTGTTCTTCAGATGTCTCAGAATTCTCTTGACATTAGTCATATGTGATTCTTTGGGATTAGCAGAAAATCTTGCAACTATTCCAACTATGTGTGCTATATTTGGTCTAGTGTGAACAACATACATCATTTTTCCAATCATTGATCTGTATAAGGTCTGATTTACCTCATTGGATTTGTCTTCTTTTATCAGCTTACATCCGGTAGCCATAGGTGTTCCAACTGGTTTGGAATATTCCATCTTGAAAATCATCAACACTTCCTTGATGTATATGGATTGATTGATGTATATGCCTACATCTTGTTGAAGAATCTATAGACCAATAAAGAATTTGATCTCCCCAAACATAGACATTTCAAATTCCTTGCTCATTTCATTAGTAAAGGATTTGCATAATAATTCATTTCCCCCAAAAATCATATCATGAACAAAAATTTCAGAAATAAGAATATTACCATTGGTGTCTTCTTTTAAGTACATATTTCTATTTTCACTTTTTCTAACAAATTTTATGCTAATGAGATATGAGTGAATTCTTTCATACCATACTCTTGGTGCTTGCTTCAATACAATGCTTTATGTAGTCTATATGCCATGTTTCTCTTGTCTAGATCAAAAAACCCTTTTGGTTGTTCAATGTATACCTCTTCTTCTAGTATACCATTTAGGAATGCAGATTTGATATCCATTTGGTATACCTTCAATCCTTTGAATGCAACATAAGAAAGTAAGATTCTAACTCCTTCTAGTCTAGCAATGGGTGGAAAGGTTTCTCCATAATCAATACCTTCTTCTTGTGCATATCCCTTGCATACTAATCTTGTTTTGTTTCTAGTGACTTCTCCATTCTCATTCAACTTGTTTCTCAATATCCATTTGGTACCGATGAAATTCTTGTCATCTAGTCTTGGTACTAGTGTCCATGTATTGTTCTCCATTTCAGATCTGTATAAGGATACATTGGAGGTGTTGTTATTGTAGTAATTATAAAGAAAGATTTGTGCAGCTTTGCTAGTTGGAGAGAACTCAGAAATATAATTATATATGTCAAATGGCTTTTGATGTTTGAAAATTTTCCTCTGCAAGGAGGTGGTGACTCTATGTTGAAATGAACCCGACAGAGCTATCAAGAAGGCTTTAGATCTTCCAATTTCCAGTCAAAGAAATAAGAGCAGCAACTGCAATTTCCTTTGAGGTAATCCTTATATTTTCATGTGAAAGAAAATTTTCTTATGAAGTGAAGTAGCACTAAGAAGAGGAAATAATGGCAATAAGTTGAAGTGCTTCTCAGTTGATGAATGTGTTCTTTATACTTTTGAGAAGTATGTTTGTATTTTGATTTCACTCTCATTTGGGAGAGAAGTTAATAATTTATTTAACCATGAGTTCCATTCAGCCACAACCCTCTAATTTGAAGAGGGGTTTCAATAATAAATTGTATGCAACTCTAAATTTTAGAGGTATTCATGGTTACCCAAATGCTTTTCCACCCGAAATTAGAGAAAAATTGCCAATATTCAAGTGTGAGAGAGATGAGAATGCTGAGAACCATTGTAAAAAATTTATTGACTTAATTCAAGATTTTTACATTGAATGTGAGGATAGAATTATGAAATTGTTTGTCCAATCTTTGATAGATGATCCAAGATGGTGGCTCTCATTTTTCCCAGAATGTTCTATCTCTTCGTGGGAGGAGTTAAGATTTTCATTTTTGGAGTGGGTTGGTAAAGAGATTAATCTAGTTGCAATGATGAAGAATATCATGGAAGTAAAAATAAATAATGGTGAGTTAATCCCTCATTTTAATCTCAAATTTTTAGAAATATTAGGTCAAATGCCAATGGAGTTCACACCGAATGATGTTTTTTGTTTGATTTTTTTATTTTGGGGCATTTGGTAAAAATATGAGTTACTTGTTAAGAGATAAGAAACAAAGAACTTTGTATCATGCTTTTATCATAGCAATAGATATTGATAATAATTTGACATGTGGAATCATTCCAAGGATTTTTCCATCTGTTGAAATTCATTGTCATAATATATCAAATTCAACAGATAGCCGTGGATTGATAGATGAAAATCAATGTCAAAATGTTTTTTCCCCTTATTGGTCTTAATAACCATGAATTAAATTGTGTTTCAAAGAAAAGTGTGGAAATTAAAAAGGGTGCAGGTGTTCCATCAGATGATGAGTTTGCAACATCAAGTGATGAAGTCCTATTAGACTTTGTTGATGCTCAAGACGATGTATGTGTTTTACACTCTTATAAAGATCAAGAGGATGTTGAAACTTATGTTACACAAGAGAATGATATGTTGGAAGATGTTGATTCATTGTTATTATGTGAGCATGGTGTAGCATAGGAAGATAAGATTATTTGTGGAAGTGAATGCAAACCAACATATGAAGGTAAGAGTATCTTCACCAATTTTGAAAATAATCTTTTACATTCACATGATACAAATGAGTTTGGTATTAAAAGTTTTGAAATGGATTTGGTATCAAAACTTAATGAAAGAGGGATAGTAAATGAGGGTCTTCCTTATGATATGGAGTATGATACCATCTTGCAACTTTATCATGATATTAAGAATGAAAATTAGAATGAATATTAATTAGTTGAGTCTTTTCAGTCAAATGATAAAGTGCTAGATGAGTGTGTTGTTGAAATCTTTTCATTCAATGATGATCACTTTCAGCATATAGATTGTTTGTGTAATGGAAATCCTACACATGATGAGAAACTTGAGGATGATTTTTTTCTTTCCTCATCTCCTCCGGTTGAAGAAGGTAGTATGAATTTGTTGCCCACTTGTTTTCCTATTGATAAAGGTGTTGAATCTACTTATGATGATATCTCTGATTTTGAATCATATGCTGAAAGTAATTGTGACAGTGATTATGACAGCAGGGATACTAATGTCTTCAAATTTTTTATTAATGATGCATTTGATGAGGACATTGATACGGATCAGCCATCCCTTTGTTTCCATGTTCATATGGGAGAAAAATATGGTGTTGTAAATCTTTTGTTTGAGGAATGCATTCAGTTTTTAGATTTGATCTATTCTTATTTTGATGTTGAAAATGTGCCAATATGCAGTGGGAAATTAGATTGTGTCTCTTACCAGGCTAAAAGTGATTGTGAGTGTGAATTTGTGTTTGATCAGTCCATTGTTACCATGTAGTGATTAGGACTGTGATGTTTATCAGCTAGCTTCTTGTGACCATATGGGTAATTTGAAAGTGGAAGAGGTTTCCAATCTGTGTTTTGAGGAACATGCTGATATGTTTTTCCATTTTGAAGTTTTTCTAGATTTTGGTATCCATGGCTTATGTGAGTATGATTCATTTAGCTTCTCTTTCAACCATTCAGTTAATGAGGGGGTAATACAAGTGGAGTTTGATGTTTCTTATGATTATGCATTTCCTTATTGTCACAGTTCATATTTTATGATATTTGCTAATTTGAAGAATGAGTTTCATTCTTTTGATTATGATGAATCCGATGGAAGAATTTATAAAGGAATGAAAGGAATTAAAAATAAGGTAATATTCATTTTTATGATCCCTTGTGAGTTTAAATAACAACTGTACAAGTGTATTTTCTTTTTGATATTTATATGTGAAGAAGAAAATTAGAGTTTTTATAGAGGCAAGTGTTGGTTTCAGTTGTGAAAGGGCTTGAGGTTTTTGTAAACAATGTATACATTGTATAGTTTCTTTATTTTCAGTTGTGTGGTGTGTGGTTTTCAATAAAAGATCCTAGTTTGAGAAGAGAGTAAATGGAATAGAGGAGAGATATATCTGAAGTTTTGAAGTCAAGAGAAAAGTGAAAATCTGATTTGTTTGTGAATGGTCTACTGTACCAATGATTCAAAATTCTGTCCATGCCCACATGGGGCATGCGTCCCTAGATAGAGCAACAGTTATTACTCTCAAATTTTGAAGAAATTTGGAGTGCCTACACTAAAAATTTCTCTAAGTGCAAATTGTTGCCCTAAGAAACTTGTGGTGAAAGCCTATTTTGAATGCTTGTAGAAAGAGACCTGATGTTTTCTATGAGAAACCACTTGTAAAATATGTTCACCACCTATCATTTGGAAAATGAAGTAGGTTCCAGCTCTTAGATTTGAGTTTTCACATGTTTTGGAGATAGCCATTTTGAGGCGTTTACCCAAATCTGCATATTGTACATTTTCCAGTTCTCACTAAGTGACCTACTTTAACTATTTGCATCTCTAACTAGATGGATAGGCATGACTTTATGGAGTGTTCTAGGATGTTTTACACATTAAAATGAACTTCTATGCCCATTTTCAGATCTTTATGAAGTCATATGATAGGTTTACCAGAGCCATTTCGTTTACAATTTATTCAATTTCTCTGAAATGTGAAAATGCAAAATTTTGAAGTAACCTACTTTGAGGTCCCACCATTTGTTCTCAGTTCAAAATATTGAAGAATTGCATTTACCCCTGCATTATAAACCTAGAAGTGAACCTCCATGAATATTTTTAGGCTCAGACCAATCCATTTGACCGCTTTGCTTAGCCAATTCCAAAGCCAATTTCTACATGTTTTTTGTTTTGTTTTCAAGAAGTTAGTAAAAGACTGACTTTGTAGATTAATGTTGGTTGACCTGTTGACTATCAGAGAAAATCAGTTGAAGCTTCATGTTACCTATGTGTAAGTGAGTCTATGTTAAAAGAATTAGACTCTGGGGGTATCTTTTGATTGGTTTTCAAAGTCAAGATCAAGAGCAATTTATGCAGATTTCCAGTATGGGACAAAATAAAGTTTACTGAGTAGTCATTTTCAAAGGATGGTAACTTGTTGTGAGGTGATTGTTTTAAGATGAAAGTGGTTTTGATGTACTCTATATGTGAAAGTTTACTACCCAGATCAGTGGGTAAGTCTCAGGATGTGGTTTGATAATTTTGCAGAAGTATATCTGAAGTGGTTTGCATATGTTTTCAAGTGTGCGATTGTAGACATTGGTAAGTGGCAAACTTTAATGAATAAAATCTCTCACCAAATGAAATTTCAAGAAAATTTATGTTGTAGGGTGATTCTCGATATAGCAATCTTTGAATCCACCAAGTCTCAACATCTCATCCCATTATTTGGTTAGTTTTCTGGGCCAGTTCCAGAGGCCAGTTGTCATTTAGGGGAAAATGTATAGAGTTATTAGAAGTGATTTTGGCTGGTGGCATGTTCAATTTTTTCAATCTTGATTACACATTAGAGGCATTTTATGATCATTTCAAATTCCAGTTTGCATCGATTTAAAAGAAAATGAGTTTTTGACATGGTTTTAAATGGCATTTTGTTTTAAATCATTGCGATTTCAATGATAATGTTTTTTGAATGAAAGTGATGTTATTTAAATTGTTTGATTTAAATAACTAATGATTTATGAATGGAAAGATGTCAGGTGGATTCTAAAGTCAAAAAATTAAAAAAGACCTCAAACACATGCATGCATATTAGCACGTGTAATGACCAAGAGAGAAGCGAAGAGGCTCCTTCGGGGACCCCTTGGCAAGAAGGATGCTAACGGTGGTGGACCCCATTATTTTTTATGATGATACATAAAGGCATTTAAAACTGCAAAAGGTATTAGTCCCACATTGGTAGGAAATTGGAAGTTTAAGGTGTTTACAAGAAAATGGCCGAACTTATGAGTTTGAAGATAAAGCCCAAAGGCTCTGCATGCGCATGCTCACAGGAGCCAAAATGGTGCATTGGGAAGCATGGCTAGATGATAGGTAAGAAAATTTTGTAGAGAAATGGCACCAGATGGAGATGCTGACATGGCAGACACATCACAACCAATCGTTCACTCATGCTGGAGGAAGGCTATCACGGAAATGGATCATGACTGCGTGACTAAGCTTGTGTCACGCAGTCATCCTGGTTCAACAAGACATCCAAATTGGCTCACGGGTGAGTGACCAAGCTCGTCACGCAACATCCAATCACTCAGTCACACACCCAAAAATTTGCTGTCGCGCATGAAAATCAAGATGACCAAAATGACTCACAAGTGAGTGGCCTAGCTCATCACACAGTCACATAGCTTTCAATCGCTCAGTTGCACACCCAAAAATGCCCAATCACGCAGTCATGCATATCTTTTGAGGTGATGCAAAAGGCATGTGAGTGCGCGACTAAGCCAGTCGCGCATTCACAGAAGATTTGCAATGAAGTAAAAAAGTGTTGCGACTGAGTGATCAAGCTCAGTCGCACACTTGCGGAGGGAAATGGGAGTTAGTCAGGGATTTGGAGGAGGATTTTAAAACCCAACTAGGAGGTGAAACTTACCAAAATCTAGTGACTTGCATAGGAAAAGGGAAAAAATGAATCAAATCAAAGTTAAAATTGCAGAATGATATAGTTTATACTATATTGAAAAATTCATAAATTTAAATGATGCACAAGTAAAATAATGATTTTAGGAGATGACCATATTTTGTGTGAACATATAAGTGTCATATATCACCGAAAAGGTCTCAGAATGAGGATTCTGATTTTGTGATTCTTTTGAATGCAGATCAAATCAGATTTTTGCAGTTAGAGAAAGAAGCAGTTGCAGATATTTTCTGGGAGAAGAAGGATAGGTGTCATTGACTGAATTTGATTTTCCATTTCCTCTATATCTTATATCCTTCTCAATTGTACAGGGATGGTGAAATTAATGTTGCAAGGCAACTTTCTAATTTTGTGTGTCTGGTTTTGAGTTCTTTGTTATGTAGATGTATTGAATCAAAAGTTTTTAATGAAAAACAAATGGAATCCCTTACCAGTAATTGTCTGATGTCTTTGTGTTTGATCCTAAATCTTTGTACATAAATTTGTAAGGCATTTTAGTGCACCAGTTATAAGGTAACTTTGAATTTATGTTTTAGTTTCTTTCAAGGAAAGAGTAAATCTTATAGACAAGTTCAGAGGTTTCAAGGTTGGATATGAATCTGATGTCCAGGTGTTGGAGTGAAAAGAGTGAAATGTAAGGCATTTCATTTGGGTCCTGTATGTTTGGATTTAGAGAGTTTTTTTATGAATGTATTTTTATATGACTCTGTTTCCCAATAGACAAGACACTGATCTTTTCTTTTTTATGCAATTGTTATCATCAATCCATAAAATCAATTCAATTTACTTTTATGTTTAAAGAGTTGTAAATGATTGTCAGATTTAGTGTGATGGGCAGGATTGCATCCCATGATTACTGAAAGATTGAATCCAATAGGTACACCCACTTGAGTCTTTGAGCTTGAAGTGTAGGAAGATTGTTTTATCCTTGTTAATTAGCCTTTTCTTTGACAAGGTCAGGAAAAGATGCTAATAGGGGTATCAAATATGTCATCATAATAACCCATGGTCCTAGACTTAGGATTCAAAGGTTTAGTAATGTTTTTCTCAAGAATAGTACCTAAAGGCTGAATTTGACCTACAGACCTTGGTTTCCAAGAGGTGTTATTATGAGAATCTCCCTTCCTAGAATGATTTCTTCTAGGATTTTTAGAAACATCACTCTTTGATATTCCTTGAGAGTGGTCCTTTTTGTATGTCTTTGTATTCCTCATCTTAGTTAGAATGAACTTTCATAACAATTAATCTACTAATGTTCCCCTTAGAAGCAATACAACCAAATACTTGGAGTTTCCACCCAAAAGTTTTGAGAATAGAATAAATGAACTTCACTCTAACAACTTATAGGATATGATAATTTATGTATGACATACAACTTGTGATTTCAAAAACTATACTTCAAGAAACCAATATATATGAAACAAGAGTTTCAAACTAACCTTTACATGCATTCCTTGAAAGTTCCCCAGTAGATTTGCCATTTTCTATTGGTTTCTTTTCTTGTTGATATATGAAATGATCAAAATAAGCTTGCTTTATCTATCCCAACACTGATCAAATCAAGATATAAACACAATAGAAATAGGGTTTTAAAACCCTCTACACTTTGAGTTCCACAAACTCGGGTGGGATAACCCTCCTGACTTAGAATAGAAAAATTACAATACTATTCTAGTGGATAAAATGGAATTATAGATACCGACCTCTGTAATATTTATTTGACAGATTAAAACATAATGGAAAAGTTTCATTTTAATAGTGATAGTCGCTTATCCAAATTCAAAACAAACCAGTGCTTAATCCTAGGGTATGGAGTCACTCTAGATTTTCACAACCATCTGTTACGGACATAAAATTGAAAACAACAATAGATCTGAACAGATAATAGATATACCTTATACACCTATCCTTACATTTATATCAAAACAATCTTCAGATTCATTAAACATACCAAGTTTTACTAAAATAAGCCTAAGGAAATTAAATCTTTCCTTGAAAGATACCCCAAGATAACTTCAAAATTTGTCTGACAGACACATAATTTGAATGATCCTCAATCACCCCAAATTAAATAAAACTCAGAACATAATAATAAAGATGAATACTCCTCATAAACTCAGAAAACTATTGATGATTTCTTATTTGTATTCATATCAGAGAATTGTTACATTCAACATGAATTTCAAAACCCTCTTCAAATATATTGGTCTTCAACCAAAGCTTACACAATTGAATTGTTTTCCAAACTGAAAAAAATGAATATCTTCTTTCCCAGTAGTCTTGGAATCCTTTTATAACTAAGGATGCAACAAGCTTAGGTCTTCATAGGAAAATACTTACAAAATCTTTCAACAACTTCAGAAATAACAAACTAACAACATTGCCAAAAGAATATGGGTGGTACAAAATATGCAAAGTTTGAACATATTTACTTGTTTCCTTTGAAAATATCTTTCTATCCTTTAAGCTTTGCCTTCAATCTTTTCACCTCCTTGGTGGTGGGCCAATCAAAAGTCTTTTCTTGTTCCATCTTTTCCACGGCTTCAGTCCACCTAGCATCAACAATTGTCTTTGTGTCTGTGATAAACCTTGTCATATCTGTCTCAACTTTGAACTTGTCAATAATGCTATTGCAGTAACGAGCATCTGCATCTTTTTCAATATTTTTTTTGACAATATCATCTTTTAATATGTCATCAAACTCTTGTTCCCAATCTGAGTATAGCTTTGAAGTGTTATCATCATTGTAAATCTTGGGAACTAGTGAGGAACATTGATCACAAAATAACTGCAACTTATTGTTTATCATCTCATTATTACACATAAATAAGGCATAGGTATCATTCAGACAACTTATTGTATCAGATACTTTATCAAGAAATTCATCACTGTATAAGATGGTTGTTTTCAATTTATTCATCACTCTAGCTTTTCCTGACCAAAATTTGAAAGTTGGCTCAAGAAATGTCATAGCTTCCACCACTATCTTAGAAGCTTCCCGTAGCACTCCATATAATTTATATATCAGTTCATTGTTTTCTTCAAAGCATTCATTCTGTGTTGCAAGATGGCAAGGATGATTGGAACTGCACTGTCCATTTTTTTCTCTAATGTCTTCTCTATTCTACAATTTTTCGGTGCTGAATCTTCTTCTTTCTGAGTTGCTTCCTCTATTTTTTCTCTTTCAAGATCATGAGAAATTTCCTCTATTTTATTTTTATCCAAATCCATCTTCAATTTATTTATTTCTTCCTCCAAAGTATAATTGTGCACCATAACTTCTTCATGTTTCTTGGCCAAAGCCAACATCTAACCAAAATTTTTCTCATATGTTTTAGATAGGTTTTATGTTTTTTCCAAGTTCATGAAAGTTACTTGGGTCATCATCTGAGAAATCTCAGTATCACTGGTATTCTGGAGGTTCTAGATCATTGTATCTGCCCTATTTTCTTCTCTAATATCCAAAAATAGAGGCTTGTGTGTAGCAGGAGTAAGAGACCAAAGAGCCAGAGTTTTAGATTTAGGATCAAACCCTAATCCTTTTAGTACATCACCTATTTCAAACTCTTGTCTAAACATTGGATTTTCTTGCCTTCTGATTTGGTCAATAATGAAAGTGAACTGCAAATCCCAGTCAGGCATCAATAGCATTCCACTGTTCTGTATAAATATGCTTGCATGTTTCACAATGATTATCTCACTCTCAGAGTCATATTCCCAAAGTGTTTTTATGATTTCTTCATTCTTTTCCTCTTGTCCTTCTTCTACTATCAAGTTCTCCCTCAAATTTTGTTGCTTCAATTTTATAAGGAAGCTTTTGAACTCTTCACATTTGATGAAATCATCATCCTTGATGAGTTCATTTTCCATCATGTCCCTTTCATCTACTTCTGCATTTAAAATTAGTTCATTGTCTCCACAGGCTTCATCCTCTAACCTTTTTGAAATTGTTTCCTTATCCTTCTGAAATACTTATCATGTTCTGTGACTACTGTCTTGGACATACTCCTCTTAGCTTGCACCATTCTGGGCTCTATTTTCTATTTATTTCTAGGTGGTTCCCTAGTAGAAGTGGCCTCTTCCCCAGCTTCCTCCTCTTTCTAGGGATGCTATGAATTTTCCCAATGTTCATCATCATGAAAAGCTACTATATGGGGAGATCCCTAAGACTATGTATCTTCTAAATCAAAATTTGGCACTTGTGCCATCAAATGGTCATATGATTCTAACATTTTATCAATCCTCTGTAAATAAGAAATATCAGGAAAGAAAATAGAAAAAGAACTATTAGATTCCTTCCACTCTGCTTCAGGTCTTATTAATAGCTTCCATTTTCTTCTCCTTTCTTGGACTTCAACTTTATTTATCCTATTTCTTACCACATTCTCTTCATCCAAAGGTTCACGGTCCCTCACCTTTTGCCAAGGAGTTAAACTTTTTAGAGCTATCTTAAGGAACTTTTCTAGATCACAGAACCTTGATACTATGGTGGGTAGCCTATATTACTTTATAAATCCATTAATCTATTAAAAAATTTTCTTACCTATAGAAAAACCATGTCCCACCCATAACCTTGTGGTAAAAGTACCCTTTTTATGCCCTTCCAAATATTCTTTATCAACACATGTGATCTGCCAAATAAATTCTAAGAAGCCAATTCTAAGTTGAACAAATAGCTCTAGGGAGAGCATGGGGTGGCTGTGAACAGCCATAGACCCTGATGATTGTGAATATATCAAAGAAAAATAAATCCCCCTAGTTATGAGTAATAGAGCAATTCTTTATGAAAGCCCATGGTCTCAACAACTTTTTTACATCAATTGATAATCTTTCCCTAGTTACCCCTAATACATCTAAAATTGGATCAACAATCTAGTTATGAAAAAACACAAAAGACAAATCCTTAGAACCACTATCCCACACCTGATTCCATCTTTGTATTCACATCTTAATCCCATATTCTGAATCAAAGAATTCTAGTTCCTTATCCATAATATTTCTGTTGTAATATAAGATTAAGAACATCAAATGTGCATAATGCTTGAAAGAGGGAATAGGCACATCCAGTTGTATTTGAACCATTGTTGTATGTATGGCTTCAACTACATACCCTACATAATCCTAATCAATGTTTACCTCTAGATGTTCAATATCCATGGCCATCATTAATAGGTAAGCATGAGTAGTTGAATCTACATCAAAACCTAAAACTCTACTCAAACCATACACTATACACCTGATATAATTGTGGAACATTGATAGATCAAAAAGAGTTTTCACATTCTCTGGGACTAACAAAAAACTCCTATCTACCCTGGGCATTAACCTAGGCATTTCATGATTTTTTATCACTTTCTCCCTCTTCTCATATTCGCTCTGGATCTTATCTAGGTTAATTTCAGTACAAATTGCACCTTGAATTTTGAAAACTTTGGAAACTGTCCTCCTATTGATGGATACTAGGGATTCCTTACTTTTCTTCCTAATTACTCTAGGCTCCAAACAATAATTCTTAGCTAGTTCTTTTATCAAATCAATATCAACATAAATATCAAGAACAATCAAATTTTCCATGTTTTATTTCCATGGGTTGCAAATTGGGCTTTATTTAACCCTATTGTTCTAAAAATAGTGAAATAGAGCATTACTAGAATAATTGAATCTAGTAGGATTCCTGCATTGGCGCCATCTATCAGTCCATTCCTCCCAATCTGCACTGTTTGAATTAGAAGTCCCTAGCAAGAGGTCTATGAATTCCTCTGAATACTTCTTTACTGTTGTTGTCTTTTTCCTAGTTCCCTTAGAAACTGCACTTGAAGTTGCTTGACTCATCCTTTCCTTTAAAAATTTAATCTTAGATAAAAATTCTCTGCACTTTTCTCAGAAAATGATAAAGCAGAAAATTAGAAGTGTATCAAATGAATGCATATTCAATCATACTTATAGCCCATCTCATCAGCATCTTGTCTCCATTATTGCAACTTCTCACGCTTGTAGAAATAAGATGTTAATTCCTGCAACTGGTGCGGCCATAAATTCAAACTTGCATATCCTTATTGTAAAAAATTGTATACTTTCTTCCCTCTTGTCACTTAAGAGTGTGAAAATGATGCATGTCATGCTCTCACACATTCGTTGTCTAATCAGACATTTAAACTTTTCATCGCTAGGGAGCGACAAAAGCTTCACCTTCTATCTCTTCGCAAACTCGTAGTGCTTTATTTCTTGATGCTTGAGACTTCGTGTGTGAGCAACATCTCTTATTTTCTCAAGTCGTGCACTCGCAACACTTTGTCTCGTTATGCTTAAAACCTCACGAGTGAGCAATGCAACACAAGTTATTTGATTTATATCTCATTGCGGACTCACAACAATCCTTTTGAATGATCTTCCTTAACCTTCATGAGTGGGCGATACTTCATTTGAAATCAGACAACTTAGTCGTATTGCTCACTCGCTATCCATTTTTTATGACTTAGCCTTAGCGAGTGAGCGATGATCACTATTTCTTTCATTCACACACTCATGGCTTAAAAAATGTTATCTGCAAAAATAGTGCTAGTGAGTGCCATTATTAAAAAACCTCCTTAGTCACACACTCACTAAAGTCAAATGCTTCATTGAATCATTCATCGTGACTGAGCAATGACTTAATCCTTTCTCCTTATTTTCTTCACTCGCACACTCACCATGTGTTTTTCACTTGGTCCTTTAATACTTGCGAGTGTGTGGAGATTGATTTTCCTGTTCACACAAAGAAATACATTAGAATAAAAACTATGTGAATGAGCGACGACCCTAGGATTGACTCTTTTTGCATTCTTGCATAAAAAGATAGACATGAAAAAATACTTGCGAGTAATCAATATACTTAAACATTTCAATGCTCACACAGTCGCGGGCTAAAAAGACCATGACTTAAAATGACCGTGATTGCACGATATACAATTCCTAGACTGCTTAGTCACTCGCGAAGTAAAAGATCAAAAAAATAAAATCTCAACGAGCACATGATGAAAAAAATCTTATCAACTCGCGCATTCACCATCTAAAAATGTTTAACAACAAATACACCGTGACTGCGTGGTGAACCCTCTTGACTAGTTTTTCGCTCACTCACATAGTTAAAACAACTTAAGGAAAGAGCGTGAATGCATGACTAACCTTGAAAAAATAACAACCCAAGGACTTAAAATAATTTGGACCCCCTTTTCACGAGAAATGACAAGATTGGAACATAGTCACATGGGAAAAAGGCCATTATTTAAAATTTGAAAATATTCATAATATAGTGATAACATAGAGAAAGGTCTTTCTCTTAGAAAATGGTTTACGGTGATTGATGAAGAAGATTTGAAAATGATGATTGATCCAATTCAAATTGGTGCAACATTTTCAAATCTTCTTCATAATTATCATCAAATGAACATTTTCAAATCTTCTTTTTCATAATCATCATCAAATGAACATTTTCAAATCTTCTTTATCATAAGCATCATTTATTGAACTCAGAGCCCTGCATTTTTTCTTGGTATGAATGAAGAAATGGTTCCCTTAAAGATACTAAAGGCCCCAAGTAATCAATGGAACATTCTGTATCTTTAATGTGAACCAATTCTTCATGAGCAAAAAAAGACAAATGATCAAATTCATTTTTTTTTTTTTGCATCAAATCAGTACCCCAAGGGCATAGCTCTATGCATGGAAGCCGACCCCATTCCTTGGAAGTCGAATATCATGAAGCTGTGAAAAGTGGTACATACAACACATGCCAAGAATTCATAGGTACGTCCTTTTTTGTCATGAAATGAAATCTTAGCATTGTTTCTGGTCAACTTTGATTTTGTCGTGACCTTAATGTTTGAACCCACATATATTTTTTTATAAATTTGTTCCTTTTTTTACAATGTGCATCATCATACAGAAAGAAAAAAGGATTTCTTTTATGCAAATTTTATCTTTATTGACGAACCATAGCCTTTGTAGTTTTAAAGATATGTATCATTTTTGGGCTTCGAGGCTATGGTTTGGTATAAGAAATCCTTAGTGAATGTGTTTGGAATTGTCACATGTTTTGACTTATGCGTGGATTGGTAGAAACTTAAACCTATTTTTTATTATAGATATTCTATCTATTTGAAATGAGCGGTGGTTTTTTTTTTCACTATCTTGGCATACTTAGAGTTTTAATGCTTCTAAAATTACCCTTTTTTTAATTCTTCTAAACTTACCATGGATCTTCAAACCTTATTATCAATTTCATTTATGTTGGTCACTATCCAATGTTTTTTAGAATGGAAAAGACAATGAGGTGTAAACAATACATTGGTAAAGAAAGAGAATGAGAAGCACTATTAAGATGAGGAAGGTACTAATTTTTAGTATTTTCATGTATTTCCAAATAACATCATGGACAATCCCATGATGTCATGGGAAGTAATACAAATACAGTGCTTTCAAAAGAGGAAAAAAAAAGTGAATTTTTTTAGTAATAACTGAGAGGAGGAGGTGAATCAATGGCCTAATAAATATTCCAATAATCAACCCAAACACTTAATACCATAATATTAAGCCTCTAGTTATCTTCAGTCCTATAAGATGAATGCCTCCAAATACATTTATCAAATTACTCTACTTGGAATGCTTTGAAAAAACTTCTATTGTATGTTTACTGAATAACAGTATGTTAATTTACCGAAAGACAGTAAATTATCTAGAGTATACCGATCAATCCATTTAAGCTATGTGTAAAGAAAAAAACTAAAGTAATAACTCATAAAAACATTGACACATGGATTTTTAACATGGAAATACTGTTAAGGGAAAAACCACTTGGGACCGGTAACCCAAAATTTTCACTCTTCTAAAGTGAGCTCAGTGAAGAGCCAACCCTGTTAAAGGTTACACACACACTGTTAGGTGTGACCTTGTTAGAGGATTTAAAAGTTTATTCTGCTTCTTGATATCATGCATCTCTATGCTACCTTCCTTGATCAAACACTCACTTGGCCTATCAATAGGTATCTGGCATCTCATTCTATCTTCATGATAAAAATTTTTGATACTCCTTGGGATGTATCTCAATATAGAAAGGATCTTTAAATCCCGCTCAGTTAAGAGAATTTCTAAATCAACGATTAAACATAAATAGTATGATCTGTTCACATATACAACTTATACTTGCATATTTTTAGATCTATTATAATCTCATAAAACTATTCTAATCAATGTATCTCATTTTATACCTTTTCTCCACTTTCATTCTACTCAGTGATGATGTGCTCTGTTGCTCGATTTCCACAAAAAAATTTAGCTCTTTCCTCAGCTTGATTGATCAGGACAGTATGAAGTTTATCTTCATCGGCTTCTCTTCAGCATCCTCTTTTCATTCATTCACCCACCACACCAATTCGTAATGAATTGAGTTGTCTCTTTATATGCATGATATCACCATTGTTAGGTTCTTGATTTTCTTGATCTTGGCGTTATCCACAATTCTTGGAAATTAGCTTTAAAATAAAAGTCATGTTTTATCTTGCTGAGATCATCTTGTCAACTAGACAAAACAAATTTAAATCCATTACTTATCTTTGGCTTTATCTTGTCGATGAAAACAAATATAACTACCAGTTAAGTCTATATTTAGCTCTTCCAGCTAGATATTTTGTCATTTCTGAGCTCAAGTTAATTTTAGTGTTTAACTCTTTGATAGGTTGCATCAACACTCGAGTTCTCCTCGGGCTTCTCCATCATTTTACACTATGTTTCTGGTCGTCAGTTATGCTTTTGATTCTTCTCATCGGTGTTCTTTCTTGGGCATCACTATGACTTGACTTTCGGTGATCTCTGTCCATCGGTTTCCACTGACCATTGGTGTTTTGAAGTCATATTGTGAATGCTTGTCTTTTATGCATTACTCAAAGCATAATCTTTATCTCTTTGATTCTCTGATGTCTTTGACACTTTGATTATAACCGATTAGATTATATCAAGTTGACATCAATGACAATACAATCCATTAATTGATTTAATGTCTTGCATTATCCTTCTACATTTTGGTGATCAACTTAACATCTTCAAACATTCAATTAGTTACATGTCATCATCTATCCCTATGGCATTGATGGCAACATACTAAATTATCATACTATACTATCACTAATACAATATGAAATATATAGTTTCATCAAGCTTTCCTAATGTAACTATTACAAATGTTTGGCTCATGGTAAACTCTTAAATAGCTTAGATTTATTTCATGCAGAGTGGTTGTCTTCAATCTTCAATCCCTTCTCTAGATGGATGTATCATTTGATATCTCTATTCTGATATGTGCTCTACTTTAACTGTTCCTCTTGTTGATAATCTCTTTTTCCTTTGACATCAATCTTTCTCTTTGTCTATATTCTATCCCTTTGTTACTTCTCTTCCTTAGATGGATATTTCATATTTAATCAATTTCTCTCCCTTAGCATATTGATTAACTCTTCCTTATAATTCTCAGGAACTTTACTTCATGGATAATAATATAATCTCTCCCTTTATCTCTCCCTTATGTCAATGAGATCATCTCTCCTCTTATATGATATAGAATCATCTCTCCCTCTAATAATACAAATCTCTCCTTGATGATAATGACTTAATTCTCTCCCTTTGACAACAATGCCAAACAAAAATAATCATCTATATCATGTTTCATCCTTTTGCATAATATATTCCTTGAATTTCCCTATCCATCAACAATACAGTGTCTCTAGTTTTGGGTGTAGATATGTACCTTTATATGTACAGATATATTTGTTGCTATCCATCTCAGTGTTTGCATCAACATGACTGATTATCATATTTTTGTATAGGTTGATGCAACCTCCCAGTCAGATTACTGACCAATAGACAAGGGCAGGACCCCTAGTCTCCGTCTCAAGTACTCAAATGTAACCTTTAGTAATGGCTTGGTGAATATATCAGCTAATTGTTCCTTTGATTGAACACATTCCAGTGTCACTTCCTTTTCTTTCACTTGTTCTCTTAGATATTGATACTTGATAGCAATATGGTTAGTCCTAGCATGCATGACTGGATTCTTACAAATGTTTATTGCACTGTTATTATCATAGTAGATAATTATTGGTTCAATGATCTTCATATTCATACCTTCGAGCAATTGTCTGATCCATGCAATATTGGAGCATTTTGTAGTAGCAGCCACATACTCTATTTTTGTAGTAGACTAAGAGATGCATCCTTGCTTCTTGCTGATCCATGTGACAAGTGTGTCACCCATGAAGAATTCTCCTCCAATTGTGCTCTTTTAGTAATCAATGTTTCCACCCCAATAAACATTTGTATAGACTTGTAGCTCAAATTTTCCTTCTCCTTTGTACCATAAGCCATAGTCCTCAGTGTTCTTCAAATATCTCAGAATTCTCTCGACAACAGTCATATGTGATTCTTTGGGATCAGTAGAGAATCTTGCAACTATTCCAACTGCGTGTGCTATATCTGGTCTGGTGTGAACAACATAAATCATTTTTCCAATCATTGATCTGTATAAGGTCTGATTTACCTCATTGGATTTTTCTTCTTTTTTTATCTTACATCTGGTAGCCATAGGTGTTCCAACTGGTTTGGAATCTTCCATCTTGAAAATCTTCAACACTTCCTTGATGTATTTGGATTGATTGATGTATATGCCTGCATCTTGTTGAAGAATCTATAGACCAATAAAGAATTTGATCTCCCCAAACATAGACATTTCAAATTCCTTTCTCATTTCATTTGCAAAGGATTTGCATAATAATTCATTCCCCCCAAAAAAGATATCATCACCAAAAATTTTAGAAATAAGAATATTACCATTAGTATCTTCTTTTAAGTACAGATTACTATTTTGATTTGTTCTAACAAATTTTATGCTAATAAGATATGAGTGAATTATTTCATACCATGCTCTTGGTGCTTGTTTCAATCCATACAATGCTTTATGTAGTCTACATACCATGTTTCTCTTGTCTGGATCAACAAACCCTTTTAGTTGTTCAATGTATACCTCTTTTTCTAGTATTCCATTTAAGAATGCAGATTTGATAACCATTTGGTATACCTTGAATATTTTGAATGCAGCATAAGCAAGTAATATTCTAACTCCTTCTAGTCTAGCAATAGGTGGAAAGGTTTCTCTGTAATCAATACCTTGTTCTTGTGCATATCCCTTGCATACGAATCTTGTTTTGTTTCTAGTGACTTCTCCATTATCATTGAGCTTGTTTCTCAATATCCATTTGGTATCGATGAAATTTTTGTAATTTGGTCTTGGTACTAGTGTCCATGTATTGTTCTTCTAAATCTTCTTTGTTTCCTCACTCACAGAACTGACCCATTCTTCATTCTAAAGTGCATTGTTAACTGATTTAGTCTCAAAATCACAAAGTAAACATCTGGTGTTAAGTGACTTACTTCTTTTTCTTGTTCCATTCTTTTTGTCTCCTATGATTTGATTCTATGGATGATGTCTTCTGACATACTTGGTAATTTTTGGTTTAGCTCTATGTTCATCATGTTGATCATCTTCTTTACCTTCATTCTCATCTCCATTGTTCAGAACATCATCTTAAGAATTATCCTGATTGTCGATAATTTTACCCTGATGCTTGAGTGCAATGTTCTGATTCTCAAGAGTGACACACTGTATCTCAGGTAGAGTGATGGGTTCTATATAAACAAATCTGTTGTAGTCCTCTGGTTTCTTTTTTCTTTCCTTATCATTCTTTTCTGCAAATTCATATATTTTCACATTTGCACTTTCAATGATTTTGTTAGATGACTTGTTAAGACATTTATAAGCCTTTCTTTTGGTTGAATACCCTTGAAAGATACCTTCTTCACTTTTGCATTTAATTTTTCCATTTCTAGATTCCTTCAGTATATAACATTGACTACCAAAGATTTTGAAATAACTTACATTGGGTGTATAACCATACCAAAGCTCATAGGGTGTCTTCTTTGTGTCCTTCAATTATACTTTGTTTAATGTGTAGACAACATTACTGACAACTTCCCTCTAGAAGGTTTGAGTGATGATTTTCTCAATCATCAATGTTCTTGCACAGTCAACAATTGATATGTTTCTCCTTTCAACAATTCTTTTTTGTTGTGGTGTTCTCGGTGCAAAAACTTGTCTTCTAATTTCATTCTCATTGCAATATTCAGTGAATTAATTTGAAGTAAATTCCCCTCCTCTATCTGACCTTAAGCATTTCAATTTGTTTTTCTACCATTGCTTTATACCATTTAAACATCTTAAATGCTTCTGATTTATCTTTTAAGAACATGACTGTCATCATTCTAGAAAAATTATCAACAAAGAGAATAAAATACCTATCTCCATAGAAGCTCTTTGTCCTCATGGGTCCACATAGATCTATATGGACTAATTCTAGAATTGTAGTAGATGTATGGGTTTTACTCTTGAATCTAGACTTTGTCATCTTACATTTTTGACAATTCTTGCACATAATATGCTTGGGCTTAGTCATTCTCGGTAAGCCTCTGACATTCCTTTTGTTTCTTATCTTTATCATGTTGTCAAAGTTCACATGACAAAATATTTTGTGTCAGAACCATATGTCTTCATTTCTAGCCATTAAATAAGTGGTGTTAGTGTCATCAATATAGAAAAGGTTACCTTTTGTCTGCTCACCGGTACCAATAAATCTTTCTGATTCATTGTAAATCTTTGCCTTCTTATTTTCAAATGCTACTTTGTGACATGAATTTTTCAACTATGAAATAGTTAACAAATTATAATTCAGTCCTTTTACCCAGTAGGCATTTTCACATTTTATTAGGTTATTCATTATTATGGTTCCTTTACCTTCAACTGGATAAGGTGTAGCATTTCCCATTCTCACTAAACCACCATTATAGTATTCAAAAGTATCAAACTTTTTTTTATCGTCAGTCATATGGTGAGTGCAGCCACTATCTATGATCCAGACATCATTTTTACTAACTTTAGATATGAGTGCATTTTCTACATACATTTCTTCATCTTCATCTAAATCATCCTTCATGACTACAAATACCATCTCGATGTCTTTTTCTAATTTCATTTCGGTGTCATCAGCTCTATTCTTATCTAGGTAACAAGCTTTCTTCCCTTTGTCCTTGTAGTTTTGGGTATCTATCTTGTCAGATTGTAAGTTTCTTTAGTAATCTCTATTATCACCTTTATCAAAATTCTTCTCATATGATCAGTAATTTCCTCTGTCATATTTTCTTTGGTTTGGGCATCTTGCAGCAAAGTGTCCAAACTCTTTACAATTGAAACATACAAGTGGTAATTTACCTTTGTATCTACCTTTGCCTCTCTGCAATCTTCTAGTCATTAGTACTTCAATTTCATCAAGTCCTTGATCCTCATTATCACTGTCACTATCATTTCTAATAGAATGTCTATGGCTTGAGTTACTTATCTTTAGAGAAGATTTGAATGCATATTCTATAGATGGTAAGACACTATTATCAAAATTGTTCATCTCAAATGAAATTAGTCTACCAATCACACTATCTAGAGTAAATGTATTGTTTGCAGCTACTCTCATTTTTTGAATAGCAGAAACTCTAATAGCATATACAAGTAGTAAGATTCTTAATATTTTTCTGACCACTATCTCCTCTTCAAGTACACCTCCAACTCCTCGGATAACATTTACTAGCTCTTTGATTCTGCAGCTATACTGGGTGATGTTTTCTCCTTCTTTCATCCTTACGTCATCAAACCTCCCTCTTAGGCTTTGTGTCTTTTCTCTTAGTACATTGACATCTCCTCCATATACAAGCTTCAAGTTATCCCACATTTTCTTGGCAAAGGTGTATGTTTTGACATCTTCAAACTCAGCATTGGAGAGTGATGATGCAAGTTCTATCATCATGCAGTTATGCTCATGCTTTAATATTAATTGCTCAAGAGTGTGAGGTCCTGTAGGAAACACATATTCAGTATCTAAGCATTGAACAATATCATTTCCAATACCTAATAGGTGGAGTCTTATTCTGATTTGCCATGATGCAAAGTTATCTTTATTCAACTTGGGCACATCTTGTCTGTTTGTCTTGTGATCTTTTGCTTGAGCTGTTAAAATCCCTTTCTAAGCACACAAGCTCTGATACCAATTATTAATAATAACTAAGAGGGGGGGTGAATCAGTGGCCTCAAAAATATTCCAATAATCAACCCAAAAACTTAGTACCATAATAATAAGCCTCTAGTTATCTTCAGTCCTATAAGATGAATGCCTCCAAATACATTTATCAAATTACTACTACTTGTGTGTGTGTAAATGGGTACCTGTTAAAAACAACACAAACACTCAATAGGTCATTGCATTAGCTCAAATGGTTAGATAAAATGTTAGAAACCACTAATATCAGCCTATTGCCTTCTAACTAGAAAGAGTGTGATTAGTTGCATATTTAGCCCTCAGAAT
>MU227672.1:780878-808695 GCA_018584345.1 Thuja plicata
AAATACATGATGCTCTATGGGAAGATAGAACTACTCCAAAGAGGGCTATAGGAATTTCACCTTTTGAGTTGGTATATGGAGTTGAAGCCAACTTGCCATTACCTTTGGAACTTGCTACATGTAAGTTTAAAACTACCATTGAGGATGATGTTTTTAAGGATGGTTTAGAGAAGAGAATTCTATATTTGACCAAGTTGCAGGAGGAAAGGGAAGACATGGTTGACAGGATCACTGAACATCAGAACCGAGTCAAGAAGTTGTTTGATAAGAAAGCAAGGCCAAGAAAATTCATGGAAGGTGATATGGTGCTGCTATGGGATAAGAGACGTGAACCTAAAGGAATGCATTCTAAGTTTCAATCCTTGTTGAAAGGTCCATTCCAGATTGTGCAAGTGAATCAGAATAATTCTTTCAGACTGGCATATCCTTCCGGAGAGTCCCTGCCATGTTCCTATAATGGATAGGATTTGAAGCTATACCAGATGCATAATTGAAGAGTAGGTAACCCCTGCGTAGTAGTTAGTTAGGTAGGTGTTCTTTTTGTGTCGTAGTCGGTAGTTTTTTTCTCTTGCTTTGTTTCAAGTTTCCCTGCTCCCCTCTGCCCTCCGTGTATGCTTTTTCTCTTTGTTCTCTTTGGTCTAGACTCTGCAACCCAATGCTTAAGGCACTTGTCTCACCAGAGAAGCTGAATTCCTCATGCACTTTGCAGTACATGATCCCCCAGTCAGAGCCAACTGTTGCTTGAAATTTAGTCGCCCATTTATTTTTGGCAATATTGGAGTCATATAGTCATCAAGTTAGTCTGGTGTCTAGGTCAAAGTTTTTAGGTAGGCTTTCTTTGCCAGGTTTCCCTATCATTTCCTTTCTTATTCCAAGCCAGGCGGGTTGTTCTAAAGTCCCTCTATCAGTGGGTAAGTTATAGTTCCCAGCCTGGCAAAGTATTGATGCTCCAATTGATATTCTTTCTCAAGCAGATTGAGGTTTGAAAGACATGGTTTTCAAGCATTGCAGGGAATCAAGAAGGAGATGCAGTGATAGAGATATATGTTCAATCTCACAACATTTACCACCTGAGCTTGAAGTGCTTTAATAAACTTTACTTGTGTGGGTACTTCATTGCGGCTTAATATATTTCAGTACCTTTTGATTAGCCTTTGACAGGCAGGTGCAGGTCTTTCCATTCATTTGGCAGCATCACTTAAGTTAAAGATTTTCCACGTGCTTTATAATCTACGGTGCAGCTTGCTGGATAATCTCTCAATTGGAAGATAAGCAGTTTGCGTGTTTTCTCTAAACTCAAGTTGTGCGCAGTTTACTTTTCATGAAAACATAGTTGGTCCCCGCGTGTTCCAAGGTTACATTATACTCCCCTCAGCCGCTGCTGTCAATCCATTTGATTGTGTGGTTTTTGGGCCTTTACAAAACTGGAGGATGATCGAAGCTTTGTCTCTCCTGAAATGCTTCCACATGTCTGGAGTGGCAGTGCTTTACAAAAGAAATAGAATCAATGGTTGGAAAGGCCTTGGGTGGAAAATCTGAAATCGGGTGTGCCAAAACCATTTGCGCACCTCATTTGTGAAAACCCGCGAGCTCGATTCTTGCATAACTTAGAGTTTCTTTTTAAACTGGTTAATTAGGTCATCTTGGAATCTCTTAAGGAAGGTTTTCTCTTCAGATTGTATGCTGTGAAAATGCTTGCAAAAGCTGAGGCAAAAATTTGGATTTTGAGTACGCTGGGACCATTTACGCACCTCATTTGTGAAAACCCGCCAGTGAATATCTTTGTGATTTTGAAATCTTTTCAAATTTTGGTCAATTGGGTCATCTTAAAATCATCCAGAGAACATTTCATGTGTTGAAATTTTGGCTCGAAAATGAGCCAAATCTCAAGGCAGAAAATCCCATTTTAGGTGTGCCGAAGGTGTATTAACTGTTATATTCAAGTCTGCAACAACATGAAAAGATTGAATAATCATATTATTGTCATATATTTCCTGAACAAAGGATGAAACACAATCAGAATCATTAAATGTGTAAAGATCGATGGTCCCAGCATGATGAATAAATGGGTTCTTGGCTTTTCAAAGCAATTGCTACATCAAAACAGAGAACTCTTGTAACACAGCGTACTAAGGATGTATATTGATTGAATCTCAAATCCAGGCATGATCAGAGGTCATTTTAAAATGGATAAATTACAATTGGAAAAGGATTGAATTTAGTGCTTCTATTATATGTGTGTGCATATAAGAAACACGACATATGGTTAAGTCAATTATTGCAGTAAGCCATTGCCGTAAAGTATAAGAAGTTTAGTTTATCTTGATATCGGATAGAGCCCTGTTTCAATGATCCAGTAGTCTTGTCAACCAAGTACGAAGACAATGATTATTTGAAGATTGATGGTTGGTATCTTCTACCTTATGTTCTATTTCAAATTCAAGTTTAGAAAAATGATTCGACTCCGAAAAGCCCAATGGACTTTGGCTTGACAGGTGTTGTTCGAGGAAATGAAAGGTCTCGAATTGAAGTGTCACAGTTCGGAGGTCTTTCTTTATTTCTATATCTGTAATGGCTTTTGAAATTCTTTTGTCGAAGATGTTCTTTCTTTGTGCTTTGTGTCTTTGTATTCAGGAAGTGGAAAGGTCATGAGTCCCTATGAACATTATGCATTGTAAACTCTATAAATACTGTTGAAAAAGTAAATACAAGGGTCGGAAAACTTGGTATTGGGGGCAGAATTAATTCCAGTTGCTAGCTTTATTTCATGTTTGTTGTACCGTTAGTAATTCATTCTACATTTGAATAGACAGAACAATTGTATGTGAAGCTACAGTTTTCTACCATATTCTATTTCATGTTAGTGGTTGCAGTGAGGGTGATTCCATTTACTTTTCATGTATAATTCTTCTACTATTCATTCAGTAGTTTAGATGCATCTGAATAGAAAGTACAGTTGTATGTGGGACTGTAATTCCTACTTGAATTCCATTTCATGTTAGTAGTTGCAGCATAAGCAATCCCATTTGCTATCTATCTATGATTCTGCTTCTATTCTCCTCAATAGATTGTGCATTCATAGAGTAGATATATTTAAGTTGGAAGATAAATTCTGTGGTAATTTGTAATCAGCATTCCATTGAGGATTATAAATTATCCACCTCTTATCCTTGCTTGAATTTTTTGTGCCCATAAACAATTTGGTTAAAACTCATAAGGAATAATCTGATGATGAATAAAAAGACACATTCATTGCATATCAAACACAATCAGGGAGCTGTACCTGTCAATTCAGAGGGCAGTGATAGATAATATACACTAACCCATTTGTTGGTGACATCCTTTTGTTCTCTCACCTTAGGTGTTAAGAAGAGTCAAAGATTATAAATCTAACGGGAGGACAAACTGTTAACCAACATGGTGTAAGACCTTTCCTCACTTGGGTCGTTCTCAGGAGATTTTTTCCTCAACTGGCAGGCCCTCTATTGTTTAAAAGAATGGTAACCATGATTGGCGAGCTTAGGAGTTCTAGATTTTTGATTCTTCAAATGAAGAAGAGCATACTCTCCTATTCCATGCCGTTTTCTCCCCAAACACAATAGACAAGGTTCTTTTCCCCAAGCTATGTTGAGCTTATTTTTAATGATTCCTATTTAAAGAAGACACAAAGGCAAAGTTTGCTTTGTTCATTTACCACATTGATTTAGTGATTTGTTTTGTTCCATTTCTGATCCCAAAAGTAATTATACGATGTGTTTTGTTCATTGAGCCCACATATTTAGTGCTTTGTTTTATTCATTTACTCTCCCAAATTGAATTAAATAGTTTGTTTGCTTGTTTAGTTACCCCCAATTTTATCACAAATGATAGAACAACGTTCGACTTTTTGATTTTCCACAAGAGGAAAAAAGCATAATATCTAGTTGCTTATCAAGTGGGAAGAAATGGTCTTTAAGTTATGAAAATAGGGAAATAGAAGTCAAGACAGAAGGGGTTTGGTAACCTGTGAAAAACCACGTTAGTACTTTTTCTTAATCCGACTCCATGAAACCTATTAAAAGGTACTTGAAAACACTTGTTAGGATGCAAAACACAGAAAGCACAATTGGTTGAACTTGTTAGGATTAGATAAGTCAAAAGGGAAAGCTTCAAAACCAGATGCGATCCTAAATTCTTACCATATGTGATGCAGCATCCATGATGCGATCTTATTCCCTAGATATGAGCCTGTGCTGACCAGATGCGATTGAAAACTAGATACGATCTGAGAAATCTTGAATGTGATATGAAAACCACGTGGTGCAATGGCGTATCTGGGATGCGAGCCTGCAATCATATTTGCTATTTTTTGTCTGATTCCTGAGTCTATAAATGGCCAAAAATTGTTAGAAAATGAGGCTAAAATCAAAATCGAGCCCCACGGTGGGTGCCAGAAATGTGTGTGTGTAAATGGATACCTGTTGAAAACAACACAAACACTCAATAGGTCATTACATTAGCTCAAATGGTTAGATAAAATGTTAGAAACTACTAATATCGGCATATTTTTTTCTAACTAGAAAGAGTGTGATTAGTTGCATATTAGCCCTCAGAATATGCTCTAAATCAGTGACCAATACTATCCTAGCATGAAGGATTTGATTCAAATTTAAACTAAAAATGTGAAAAGCATACAATCTAGCTTGAAAACATGAAATTAAAACAATAAACTAGCATGGTAAAATGGATGAAATGTGAGTCTAGGATAAATCTAACAACATAATAATGTAATTTTTATTCTAAGGTGAAGGCTTATTTGCTCTCAAAATAGGATTCTATTTATAGAAGAATGGGAGAGAGAGAGGGGGGACAAAGTTCATTTATGAACTAGGAGGCTCATAAATGAATATGTAAGAGCCATTAATGCCCAAGACAATAATAAGACATGGGAGAGACATAGGCTTAAGGCATCTTTATTAATGAAGGTATTAATGAAAGACTTAAAGAGGGAAGGGAGGATGTAAGAGAGTATAGAATTTAAGAAAGTCCAGCTTGAGAAAGTGGACTTTCTCAAGTGGGTGGCGTTGCTAAGTATTCCTTAATGGAATGTGACAACATTAGGAGGTGGGTTAGAGAAAATTTAGGATTAGGATTAGATTAGCATGGGTGAATGGGTTGAGAACGGTTAGAACCCAGGGTAGAAGTGGTTGAGATAGGTTAGGTTGGGGTTTAGGGGAATATTAATAAATGAAATAAACTTATTTAATTCATTTAGAAATATAGGAATTAATTATTTAAACAATGAAATTGCTTTTTTAATAATTAGAGAACTATAGCCATTTTAATTAAATTAAATAGGCTAGGGGAATGGGTTAATTGCAAGTGGGTATTTGATTTAGGGATTTATTTAATTCCTTTATAATTAAATACTATAGCCATGTTTGATTTTGATTTGATTTGATTGGTCAAAATTGATTTGAACTGTATGGCTATAATAGTTAATATAAATCAGTGATAAAAATCACCTAGGATATTAAATTGATTTAAAGAATTATGCCAAGCAGTAACAGGGTCGTTTGGACATAAATTGAGGGTATGATCACACTTAGGGAAAATAGGTTCCATAGTTGTGACATACCAAATTTGGGTGGTTCCACTACTTAGAATGCTTTGTAAAACATTCTACTATATGTTTACCGAATACCTGTCTATTAATTTACCGAAAGATGGTAAATTATCTAGAGTATACCGATCAATCCATTTAAGCTATGTGTAAAGAAAAACACTAAAGTAATGATTCATAAACACATTGACACGTGGATTTTTAACTTGTAAACCCTGTTGAGGGAAAAACCACTTGGCTTCGGTTACCCAAAAATTTCACTCTTCTTAAGTGAGCTCGGTGAAGAGCCAACCCTGTTAAAGGTTACAAACACACTATTAGGCGTGACCTTGTTAGAGTATTTAAAAGTTTAGTTTGTCACTTGATATTGGGTATCTCTATGCTACCTTCCTTGATCAAACACTTACTTGGCTTGTCAATAGGTATCTGGCATCTCATGTTATCTTCATGATCAAACTTTTTGATACTCCTTGTGATGTATCTCAATATAGAAAGGATTTTTAAATCCTGCTCGGTTAAGAGACTTTCTGAATAAATGGTTAAACTGAAACAATATGATCTGTTCACACATACAACTTATACTTGTAGATTTTTCGATCTATTGTAATCTCATAAAACTATTCTAATCAAAATATCTTGGTTTATACCTTTGCTCCACTTTGATTCTTCTTGGTGATGCTATGCTCTCTTACTCGGTGTATGCATAAAACTTTAGCTCTTTCCTCAGCTTGATTGATCAGGATTGTATGAAGTTGCTCTTCAGCATCCTCTTTTCATTCATTCACCCACCACACTAATTCATAATGAATTGAGTTGTCTCTTTATAGATATGATATCACCATTATTAGGCTCTTGATTTTATTGATCTTGGCATGATCCACAATTCTTGCAAATTCAATTTAAAGCAAAACTCTTGTTTTATCTTGCTGAGATCTTCTTTCGAACTGGACAAACAACTTTAAATCCATTACTTATCTCTAGCTTTATCTTTTTAATGAAAACAAAGATAACTACCAGTTAATTCTATATTTATCTCTGCTATCTAGATATTTTGTCATTTCTAAACTGAAGTTAATTTCAGTGTTTAACTCATGGATAGCTTCGGTCAACATTCCAGTTCTCCTCGGGATTCTTCGTCAGTTTACACTATATTTCTGGCCGTCAGTTATGATTGTTATTCTACTCGTCGGTAATGCTCATCAGTGTTCTTGGTCGGGCATCACTATGACTTGACTTTTGGTGATCTCTATCCATTGGTGTCCATTAACCATTGGTATTTGAAGTAATATTGTGAATGCTTGTCTTTTATGCATTACTGAAAGCATAATCTTTATCTCTTTGATTCTCTGAAGTCTTTGACACTTTGATTATAACCGATTAGATTATATCAAGTTGTTATCAATGACAATACAATCCATTAACTAATTTAATGTATTGAATTATCCTTCTATATTTTGGTGATCAACTTAACATCTTCAAACATTCAATCTGCTACATGTCATCAAATTTATAAATTGAAATGATGGACATGGTCAGCAAGAGTGAATTATATCTCAATTTTAAATAGGTAGGTCCATCATTTACATGAATACTAAGTTCAATTCTATGTTAATGCTATGAAGTAAGAGAAAAATAGGAAACATCTCCCAGTCATATTTAAATCCAAAGATCATGAATTATATCCAAAATCTGAGCAGCAATCAAGAGTGCATGTCATGAGAGTAACATTCAATGACACCCCATAGAGAGCATGGTCATGATATTGTTGCTAAAAGACATCAAAGTGACAGTCAAAAGGTAGTAAGGAAAAATTTATTTTTAAAAGAAGAGGTAGTTTAGAAGTCAAGAGGTTTTCCTGAGACAATGTGTGTGATGAACTCAAAATAGTTAAAGGAAAACATGGAGGTCATCATGCATATTTTCCAACAAAAGATATAATTTGTGAAATGAAAGATAAGTTGGACTTTGATACATTAAAATGGTATTAGCTCTAGTGTTCTTTCTATCTTATGTATTTGGAGTTCAACATGTTCCAATGTTTTAGTCTTACATAATAGAGTGATAAAACAACCATAGTGATAAAGATAATTTTATTAGAGCTCAAGGATCCTCATCAATCTATATGTGAAATCAATATTTTATCTTTTTTATGTAATGAGTTTGTTCAATGTGTATGTCTAGGTATCATTATTCATTATTGAAGATCTTAAGTTGATATCATAAGCATTGCAACATGTGGGATAGTAATGTAGGAGCATCTTGGGTCATTGACAATCTTCCACAACCAAAAAGATGTTTGCTTTAGTTCTTTAGTTTGTTCTCTATTGCTCGAGTTCTGCTGCTCAGGAATGCTTGTCTTTGTCGCTCAAGTTCTATTTCTCAGGCATGTTTGTCTTCTTTTTCTCAGTCATGCTTTACTGATTGGTTTCAGTGATGTCCTTACCGATGGGTTTTTTGATGTTAGAGTAATTAATTAAGTTACTCTTTAGTGCTTAAGTTTCACTTAGGCAGTTTCTATTTCCTAGAAGTTTCCCTTTTAGGGTTTCGGTATCCTTTATAAGGAATCACCACTTTCATTTCATTATCGAGATTGTAATTCATTATTGTTGTTAATAGAAATTTATTCTTGCAACATGGGTTTCAACTCTCTGGCTTTTTGGCCACCATAGCTTTCTTCTATCTTCTGTCTTGCTTCTTCTTGTAAATGTCTTGCATGCATATGATCTTGGGTGAAGTTGCCTTTATCAACTTCTACATGGTATCAGAGCTCTCCTACTAGTTTCTGTTCAAGTTTTGTTGAAGCACAGAAGGTTTCAGAAGGTTTTTCGGTGCTTTCTTTTGGATCTGGGGGTTCTTTGTTTTTTGAGGCACTTTGGACCAAAACCGACCTCACGATTGCATCTAGAAGGCCCAAAAACCCTAGAATCCATATAAAGTTTGTCCATTTTGGACAAGTTGGCACCGAGGCAAAAAAATTTTGGTTTCTAGTGCCGTACGGGCACGGAAACCGAGGAAAAAAATTAAAACAACCTTATTTTAAAAGGTTTTTATGCATTTTCAATATGCAGTCTGTGTATTTTTTGGGGTGCCACCGCCGCACCACCGCGGCCCGGCCCCCGGCTGCGCATTTCAACGCCGCCACCAGTCTGCACCGCCAGCTCCGCCGGCTCTCCTCTGTCGCGGCCCGTGCCGCTCCGCCACCGCGGCTCCCCCGCTGCCCCGCCTGCTCTGCGGCCCATGCCGCTCTGCCACCCCTATGGCCTAGTCCGTGGCCCCACCACTTTGTAGCAGTCACGCGCCGCTCCGCCAGCTCCATGCGCCACTCCGCCGGCTCCATGCGCCGCTCCGCCGGGTTTCACCTCCCCGCCGCTGCTCGTCAGGGTTGCGCATTTTGGGTTAGCCCCCGCTGGCTATTTTTTATGGCGGCCGGTCATATGTATGACCAAGGGCCCAGGTTTAGCCCCCTATACGCCATGCGCCCAAGGGCCAGAGATTTTTTTAGCCCCAGGGGCTTATTTCTAGCCTTTTGGACCCCTTTTGACCTACCTGGGCCTTTTTCGCTCTAACTTGAGCATCTAGGGGTTTTTTTCTAACTTCCATATACCATCGGAAAGCTCTTTCTGAGAACTTTCCGATGATGGGGGTTAGGGTTTTGGGTTCTACCATTTCAATAGTGTTTTTTTCTGTTGAAGTCTGATGTCTCTTTTTGCCTTTCGGGAGTCATATCTGGCTCATCCGGACTCCTTTTTCGGCAAACGAGATATCGTCAGAAAGCTGGTTCAGTGTTCTATTCAGTGGTAGAGGTATTTTTTCCAGATTCTTCTATAGTTTTTCACTCCTCCACGTTTGGCAGTTTATGCCCTCTGGTGGATTGCTTGGTTCTACAGGTCCTGGGATCTCTTCTTTTGGTTTCATAGTTCACTCTTCTTTCTGACTTCTAAGCTTGTATGCTCCTTCTGTAGCATTTTTATTCTATAAATGCACTGAGATAAAGTGTCTTCTTCTACATTTATGGGATCTTGTACACCTTGTATGGTTGATGTACTCGCACTGTGTTATAAAGTGTCATGGGGGGTTATGATGCTTATGCCACTTTAGGTGCATCCACCTTTGTCAAGTGAGCATACCTTCCATAAAATTAGCCCATGCTATGTGTCGGTGACACCGCCCTTTATCCTTTTCACATACTTCTGTTGCACTGTTGGTGTTCCTGGTTCTTCTTCTGCAAATGTTTTCAGCATCGCATTTCAGTGTTCCTGTCACCTCTCCCAGTTCAGCATTATGGGGGGTTCACTTGTTGGTTCTATTGCTTCTTGGTTCGATTGATCAGCTCTTCAGACATTTATCTTCTCTACCTAGTCATGCACTTCAGTGGGGGTTCCAGCAGTCTCTTTAGATAGAGTTCACAGTTCCTTCTTCGGAGGTGCATCTTGCTCTTTCTTGTTCCTCTCTCTGGGACATCTTTTCCCTAGATTGAAGGCTCAGTTTCCTTCATCTAGTTTGCTTTCTTGTATTTGGGTACCTGATCAGGCCTAGTTGTCGGGACCCATCTTTCCTGCTTTCTGCAGTAGTTAGCTATTTTGCTTCTCCCTAAGTTACACTTAAGGGGGGGTGTTAGAGTAATTAATTAAGTTACTCTTTAGTGCTTAAATTTCACTTAGGCAGTTTCTATTTCCTAGAAGTTTCCCTTTTAGGGTTTTGGTATCCTTTATAAGGAATCACCGCTTTCATTTCATTATCAAGATTGTAATTCATTATTGTTGTTAATAGAAATTTATTCTTGCAACATGGGTTTCAACTCTCTGGCTTTTTGGCCGCCATAGCTTTCTTCTATCTTCTGTCTTGCTTCTTCTTGTAACTGTCTTGCATGCAGGTGATGTTAGGTGAAGTTGCCTTTATCAACTTCTACATGTTTGTCTTCTTTTTCTCAGTCATGCTTTACTGATTGGTTTTAGTGATGTCCTTACCGATGGGTTTTCTGATGCTCGGGTATGCTTTACTGATGGTTGGTGATTTTCGGTGTTCATCTGTCCGAGATGCTTATTTTGGAAATTAGATCTTTGGCTGACTTCTTCAGTTAACTCCAATGGCTTAATTGAGTTGTGATCTCTCATTAGGATCTGTGTGGACCTAAATCTGGGTCTCCCTTATGGATTTGAGCACCAACCTCTTGTGGTGGACTCTTGCATATCTTTGGTTGTATGTTCATAGTTTAGGTAACAAATCTTAGAGAAGGAAAGAAAATGTTTATATATTGAGATCGAAGGTCTATGATCTCTATTTTATGAATATCTAGTTGTAATTCATTGAATATATGGCCAAAACTTGGAAGGCCTTACATCCCGACATGTAATGATTTTTATCAAGCTAATATAAAGGATCCATGTTTTATTCTCTCACTATGTTGTTTGGCTTCTGCATTATGTCTGCAAGCTTGTTTGGTAGTTGGGTGAGCCTCAAGCCCCTCCTACTATCCCTCCTTGCCTCAAGTGGTATTAGAGCATGGTGAGATCTAAGTTCCTTCTTGAAACCCTAACCCTAGTTGGTATTATTGTGGGGTAGCAAATTGTGATCTGACCTACAATTGCAGAGGGATTCAAGATGGTTCATGGGAGAGGAAATACCGATCTAGGTCTAGCTGATATGCTTAGACAGATGGTTTCTTGATTGGAAGGTGTTGAGATAGCCCAACATAGAGGAAGACATCTTGATGCTGTTAGTGATGATGAAATTGAAAAGGTTCAAGGTGAAGTTGCACCTGCACCTATGATTAATCTTGAAGAAGAGTGATTCCTGAGAGCTTTGACAAGTTTGAAATCTACAACTCAGTTTAATCATCCTGAGTATAATGGAAAATTGGATTCTAATGAATTAATTGATTAGATAATAGAGATGAAAAAGTATTTTGAATTTTAAAATATGGTAGAGGATAAGAAGGTGAATATTGCAAGCACAAAATTGAAAGGTCATGCATCCCTATGATGCAAACATATGCAATTGGATCGAAAGAAGAAAGTTAAAGACAAAATCAAGGTATGGGACATGATGGTAAAAAAATTGAAAGGAAAAATTTTGCCTTGTGATTATGAGATTAACCTAATCCATCGAATTGTAAAGTTTGAAGGAGAAATAAAAAATAGTTAAAGACTACCAAAGAATTCTACAGATTGGAAATCAGATCTAGACATGTTGAGGATGAAGTGGAGAGAGTTGCAAGATACCTAAATGCTTTGAGAAGTTCTATACAAGATGAGATCAGTCTGGTCAAGATGGAAAGCATTGAGGAGACATACCTATTTATCCTAAAAGATGAGGACAAGTTGAATAGAAGATATGAACAAAGACAAAGAGGCAGAGGAAGAGGAAGATCTCATGGTGAGAATAGTAGATCTGAACCAGATAAGTCAAATTTAGACACAAATCAAGACAAAGGAAAGACTTAATGGAAAGGTGGAAATTCATACTAAGGAAGAGGTAATTAATGCAAAGGTGGTTATAGTAGAAAAGGATTCCAAGTTGCTTGTTAAAATTGTGGTGAAGAAGGACATAAATATTTTGAATGTACACATACAAGAAAGAAAGGAAGTAGTACCAGAAATGCATTTTTGCAAGAGGAGTCACCAAATGAAGATGAAAAGGAAGGAAATTTCATGATCTTAAGGATACTATGGAGTGAAAAGGATAAGCAAGATCCGATCATGAAAATTTTGTTCAAGACCAGATGTAGAGTTGCAGACAAATTTTAGAAAGTGATTGTTGATAGTGGAAGCTTAGAGAATCTGGCAACTGAGGAAATGGTTGCAAATTTGCAGTTGGAGAGGATGAAACATCCAAAGCTCTATCAGATCTCATAGATCAAGAATTATCATACATTAATGGTGAGTGAACAATGTTTTGTGAATCTGAAAATTGGAAAGTATTATGATAAGGTGTTGTGTGATATTTTGCCTATGGATTTTTGTCATATTTTGTTGGGTAGACCTTCGCAATATGATAGACATGTTACACATGATGGAAGATTGAATAGATAATCTATTTGGGTTGATGGTAAGAAGAAAGTTTTGTTACCTTTGGTTGAATAATGTATTGGTGAGATATGTACATCTGTGAAAGTTTGTCTGATGGAAGGTAGATAGTTTGTTAAAGATTTGAAAAGAAATGATATATGTTATGCCTTGATTCCTAACAAACCAAGTAAGAATATAGAAGATGACATTCCTACAGAAGTTGGAAAGTTACTCACTGAGTACAAGGAGATAATTTTAGATAATGTACCTAATGGTTTGCCACCAATGAGAGATATTAGTCATTGTATGGTTCTAATTCCTAGAGCTAGTTTACCAAACAAAGCACCACATCAGTTAACACTAACCAAGAATGAAGAGCTTAATTGTCAAGTTCATGATCTTTTGAACAAACACTTGATCCAAGAAATTTTGAGTCCATGTGTACTATCTGTTGTGTTGGCACCTAAGAAGAATGGAGAATGGAGAATGTGCATTGATTCCAGAGAAATTAACAAGATCACAGTAAAGTATAGGTTTCCTATACTGAGAATGGATGACATCATGGATTGTTTTAGTGGAGAAAGATATCTTACCAAAATTGATTTGAAAAGTGGATATCATCTTATTAGAATCAGAGAAGGAGATGAATGGAAGACTACTTTCTAGACAAAGGAAGGTTTGTATGAGGGTTGGTTATGCCCTTTGGTTTAACTAATGCACCGAGTACATTATGAGACTAATGAATGAAGTTCTAAAGAAATTCTTGAATAAGTGTGTGATTGTATACTTGGATGATATTCTGATATTCAGTAAGACTAGAGAAGAGAATTTGATGCATATAAGGCAATTTTTGCAGAGATTAAAAGAAGAAAAGTTGTTGATAAACCTAAAGAAGTGTTCCTTCTTGAAAGAAGAACTTGTGTATTTGTTTTGTGATTCCAGATGATGGTTTGAAGATGGATCTAGAGAAGGTTGAAGCTATACTAAGTTGGCCTACACCTAAAAAATGTCACTGAGGTAAGATGATTTCATGGATTTGCAAGTTTTTACAGGAGACAATGAGAGGAGACAAAAGAGAATTCAAATAGACACATGGAGCTGATAAGAGTTTTAAAGCTTTAAAGCTGAAGGTTGTTAAATTACCTATGTTAGCCTTACCTAGTTTCAATAAGGTATTTCAAGTTGAATGTGATGCAAGTGGAAGTGCAATTGGAACTGTTTTGACTCAAGAAAGTAATCGTGTTTCTTTCTTTAGTGAAAAGATGAATGATACAAAAAGGAAATATTATGTATATGATCAAGATTTCTATGCTATTATGAAAGCTATGAAGCAGTGGAGACATTATTTGATGCCAAATGAATTTGTGTTGTATACTAATCATAAGGCTTTACAGTATTTGGGTAGTCAGAATAAGTTGAATCAAAGACATATGAAATGGGTAGAGTATTTGCAAAGCTTTACATTTTTGATTAAGAGTAAGAGTGGAATTTCAAATAGATTTGTCGATGCATTGAGTAGAATAAGATATTTGTTGACCAAAATGAGAATTGAAGTTCTTGGTTTTGATGACATGAAGAATTTGTATGAAAGTGATCCTGATTTTTTAGAGCAGTGGAGAGTGTGTAGAGCAGCTAATTCAAACCAATCAAATAAATTTGAAGACTATTTGATTTAGGAAGATATGTTGTTCAAAGGTATTCATTTTTTTATACCAAGAGGATCAATGAGAACTAATTTGATTAAGGAGAAACATAGTAGTGGATTGGTTGGACACTTTGGTAATGATAAAACATTGATTTTTCTGAAGGAGAGGTATTTTTCGCCTCAGTTATATAAGGATGTTCATAAATTTGTAAGAAGTTGTGGATTTTGTCAAGTTGCAAAGGGACTAAGTCAAAATGCTAGTTTTTATACACCAATTACTGTTCCTGACAAACCTTGGAGTGATATCAGCATGAATTTTGTTCTTGGCTTACCTAAGACAACAAGAAGTAATGATTATATATTTATTGTTGAGGATAGATTTTATAAGATGACACATTCCATACCATGTAAGAAAAAATCAGATCCAGTACACATAGCAGATCTTTTTTTTAAGGAAACTGTTAGATTGCATGGATTACCAAGGAGTATCATTTTTGACCGAGATAGTAAGTTTGTTAACTATTTTTAGAGAACACTTTGGAATAAGCTGGATACAAAGTTGAATTTTAGTTCTACATTTCATCCATAGAATGATGGACAAATAGAGGTTGTAAATTGAAGTTTGGGTAATTTGTTGAGATGCTTAGTTGGAGACACACCAGGCAATTTGGGATTTGATGTTGGCACAAGCAGAGTTTGCATAGAAAAGTTCAGTGAATAGAAGTACTATAAAGACACCTTTTCAAATTGTTCATGGCACACAACTAAGAGGTATATCAAATTTGAGAGATATTCTTGGAGAAGAGAAAATAAGTGTTGAAGCAAAAGAATTTGCAGAATTTATGAAGACGTTGCATGAAGATGTGAAACAAAATCTAGGAAAAAGTAATCAAAAATACAAAGACAATGTAGACATATCTAGAAGACATAAAACACTTGAAGTTGGTGATGTAGTGATGCTTCATCTGAAAAAATGAATATTTCCTATTGCAACATATGTTAAACTGAAGATGAGTAAATTTGGTCCTTGCAAAATACTGAGAAGATTTGACAAGTGAAATGCTTATGAAGTTGAATTACCTAATGACATGGATATATCACCTATATTCAATATTTCACACTTATATGAATATCATGAACTTGATGAAGAAGTGACAGTACCAAGTGATTATCCTAAGAAGAAGATAGAGGAATTTGAAAAGATTCTGAAATAAAGAATTAGTAGAGGTACAAGAGGAAAGGAATACATGGAGTATTTGGTAAAGTGGAAGAATAGACCGATTGAGGACTCATCTTGGATTTATGAATCTAAGTTGTATTCATTTCAGGTTGGACCCAACACATGATTTGGAGAATCATTTCTTGTAACCCCAGGTGTCTGATGAAGGAGAATCTTGGGTCATTAGCAATCCTGCACAACCAAAAAGATGTTTGTTTTAGTTCTTTAATATGTTCTCTATCACTCAGGTTCTGTTGCTCAGGCATGCTGGTCTCTGTCACTCTGGTTGTTTTTCTCAAGCATGTTTGTCTTATGTTGCTTGGTCATGCTTTACTGATGGGTTTGGATGATGTCCTTACCGACAGGTTTTTTATGCTCGGGTATGGTTTGCCGATGGTTGCTGATTTTTGGTGTTCATCTGCCTGAGATGCTTAATTGGAAGTTAGACCTTTGGCCAACTTCTTCATTTGATTTTGATGGCTTCATTGATTTTAGATCTCTTATTGGGATCTATGTGGACCTAAATCTGGGTCTCCTTTATGGATTTAAGTGTCGACCTCTTCTGGTCGACTCTTGTATATCTTTAGTTGTATGTTCTTAGTTTAGGTAATGAATCTTAGAGAAAGAAAGAAAATGTTTAGATGTTGAGATCAAAGGTCTATGATGTTTTTTGTATGAATGTATAGTTGTAATTCATTGAATATAAGGCCAAAATTGGGAAGGCCTTATAGCCTGACATGTAATGATTTTGATCAAGTTAATATAAAGGATCCCTATTTTCTTCTCTCTGTGTTTTGTTTGGCTTCCACATTGTGTCCGCAAGATGGTTTGGTAGTTGAGTGAGCCTCAGGCCCCTCCTACTAGCCCTCCTTGCTTTAGATAGAATGGGATCCAACAAGGTTTGATCCTAGTATGTTGTTATTGGAAGATTGTTTATCATGACAAGGTGTACAATCCCAACATCAAACATTTCATTATAGTCCTATCAGGGAGACACATATCAATCATAACAATTAATCATCATGATTCACCATTACAAAAATGTATTTCCTCAATGGGATTATCATGACATGGGTGATGCAGTCACCGTATCATGGTTAACAAGGTTCTTAAATTATCAAAATTATCATACAAATGACAAAAAAAGGACAATCACAATGAAATGAGATGAAGGACAATGTTAAGCATGTTGTCAAATGACAGAGATGTTGTCAAATGACTAATAAAATAGAGCTAAATGACAATGCAAGAACAATGAATATTCCATGATCCAATATGCATAACAGTCACCATTTTGTTTGAACATTCACCATCTTTAATCATAACATTATGAAGAGAGAAGACCACTGCATTGATATGGATAGCATAAAATAAGCAATATAGTCATTGTCAATACAAAGAGGATCATAAAAAATTCTAAAATTTAGTAAGTTTTGCAACTGTAATGCCCACATTTAAGATACTAGATTGGAAATTACACATTATTGCAATATGTGGGATAGAATTGGCTCCAACAAGGGTTGAGCCTAGTACATTTTTATTGGAACATTATTGATCATGAAAAGGTGTACAATCCCTGCATCAAACATGTCATTACAGTCCTATCAGGGAGACACATATCATTCATTATAGTGAATCATCATGATTCACTATTACAAACATGTATCTCCTCAATGGGACTATGATAACATGGGTGATGTAGTCATGATATCATGGTTAACAAGTTTCTCAACTTATCAATATTATCATAGAAATGACAAACAAAGGACAATCACAGTGAAATGAGATTAAGGGAAATGCTAAGCATGTTGTCAAATGATTAATCAAACATAGCTAAATGACAATGTAAGAACAATGAATATACCATGATCCAATATGCATAATAGTCACCATGGTGTTTGAACATTTCACCATGTCTTTGTTAGGAATAATAGTCCATAAGACAACTAAGAGTGGGGGGGGTGGTGAATCAGTTGTAGTATAGATTATTAAACTTTAAACTTTATAAACCATCTCAACTAAAGTAAATGATAATATAGTAAATGCCAACACCATAACACAATATTTGTTGTCGAGGAAACCCTGTTAAAGGTAAAATCTTGGTGGGAATTAACACCCACAAATAATGTACTAAGAGTATAGTATCCATGTTAAAAGATATTAGCCTTCTTAGGAGCTTGTTACAACATTACAGTACACAATCCATGTTAGGAGACAGACCCTGTTAGGAATCAAATAAAATAGTAGGCTCACTACCAAGGCACGCTATCCAAAGAAGGTTAAAGCCACCCTCAAGGATTCACAATCTGAATCAAGTGTGTAAATCAAATACACAATCCAGTGAACTGTCTAATAGCAACTGTCTTTGCTTGGTTAGTTCCAATGAAGTATAACAATCATCAACTCTGCTCTATATCCAGCAGTCAACAAGCTTTGCAGCTTCCACACATCTCTGTCCTCTTTTTTTTCTCTCTCACACTTCTCCACAAGAAAAGATCATTCATAGATACCCTCTTACAATAATTCATTAGGTCGGCCAATTAGGATTTCCTAATGCATAATTTACTAGTTCGGCCAATTAAGGCTTTCCATCATACAAATAATTATATAACCCCTTGCTAAGATACACACAGTACCTATAACAAGTAAACATCAATTAAAATCCATCACATATACTTCCATATCCACAATCCACCCTCATAATTAATTTCACACGCTACATGTCAGAACTCAGCCAGTAAATAGGTCTTCTCTAGAATACACGGCACAACTGATATCACCAGTAACAAAACAACAATTGAACTCAACCCATTAATCTAACATATGTTGGCTATCCACCATCAAGCTTGCATCATCTGAAATATCTTTTCCAGAAAGATATACCAGAAACACAGAGACCTGCTCTGTCTAGAATCACAGTTATATTCCAGAAAACCAGTCTTCACCAAATCAACTGTAACATCCACAATATGTAATATTAAGTCAACTGACTATAGGAATAATGTCAGTACACATCCTTCTACTAGAATCCAACTTCGATCATTCTGAATCATCTGTATAGTGTCCGTACACTTCTTCTAGTCAAGTAGCTAGTCTGTCTTCTCCAAAGAAATATATGTTGACATCAGTGACCAAACATGAATATCAACAACATGATCAGTAACCAAAATTGATGTCATCCAATAGTCTTTTCATAACATTAAGAAGAGAGAAGACAGCTACATTGATATGGATAGCATAAAATCAGCAAAATGGTCACTGTTAATAAAAAGAGGATCATCAAAAGTTGTAAAAGTTAGTGAGTTTTGTAACTGTAATGCCCACATTTAAGATACTAGATTGGACATTACACATATTTGCAATATGTGGGATAGAATGGGCTCCAACATGGGTTGAGCCTAGTATTTTTCAATTAGAACATTGTTGATCATGACAAGGTGTGCAATCCCTACATCAAACAAGTCATTATAGTCCTATTAGGGAGACACATATCATTCATAACAGTGAATCATCATGATTCACTATTACAAACATGTATTTCCTCAATGGGACTATGATGACATGGGCAATGCAGTCACCATATCATGGTTAAAAAGGTTCTCAGATGATCAAAATTATCATACAAATGACAAAAAAGGAATAATGACAGTGAAATGATATGAAGGACAATGCTAAGCATGTCATCAAATGATAGAGATGCTATCATATGATAGAGATTTTTTCAAATGACTAATTAAATAGAGCTAAATGACAATGCAAGAACAATGAATATGTCGTGATACAATATGCATAATAGTCACCATGGTGTTTGAACATTTCACCATGTTTTTTCATAACATTATGAAGAGAGAATACCATTGCACTGATACAGATAGTGTAACATCATAAAAATGGTCACTGTCAATAGAAATAGGATCATCAAAAGTTGTAAAAGTCAGTGAGTTTTTTAACTACAATGGTGACATTTAAGATACTAGATTGGATATTACACATCATTGCAACATGTGGGATACAATGGGCTCCAACAAGGGTTGAGACTAGTATGTTTTTATTGGAACATTGTTGATCATGAAAAGGTGTACAATCACTGCATCAAACAGGTCATTATAGTCCTATTAAGGAGACACATAGAATTCATAACAGTGAATCATCATGATTCACTATTACAAACATGTATTTCGTCAATGGGACTGTGATGACATGGGTGATGCAGTCACCATATCATGGTTAAAAAGGCTCTTAGATGATCAACATTATCATACAAATCACAAAAAGGACAATCACAGAGAAATGAGATGGAGGGCAATGCTAAGCATGTTGTCAAATGATAGAGATATTGTCAAATGACAGAGATGTTGAAAAATGACTAATCAAACATAGCTAAATGACAATGTAAGAATAATTAATATGCCATGATCCAATATGATGATGAACTATAGCTGATTAAATGTTCAAAGTTGATAATTTGATGATAACCAAGATGCAGAAAGTAAATGCAAGACATTAAATGAGTTAATGTATTGTATGGTCATTGATTTCAAATTAATATGTCATGGTTTCTCATATACATATTGTCACAACACTTGAAGATCTAAAGAGACAAAGTTTATGTTGTTGGTAAAGGTATACACCGAGTGACAGTGTTATCTAGGAACAATGAACCCTAAGCAGTTCATAGTGTTGCCTGACTAATAGACAACACTGGCGGATAGTGTTACTTGGGAGAAATAGTGTTACCTGAGAGGTAAAATGGTACCTAAGATCAGAAGTAATCAAGATTAGTAGTACCTGAGAAAACTATGAGTTGTTGACCAAAATCAACTGGAGTTAGAAAATGACAAAACTACTTAACTGGCAGACCTATATTTAGAGTTAACTGATTGATTGCTTTATTTTTATTGACTAGTTGAACTAAGGATAAGAAGGAAATTTAAAGCTAGTTTTTTTCACATTTGTTAAGGAGAAATCTATGGAATAAAACTAAAGAAAAGCTTTTAAAGATTAAAGCAATGCATGGCGGGATTTGCAGATCAAGAAGCAATCTATCTCAAGATCAAGAAAGACAAGGAGATTGAATGGTGAAATCATGTCTATATAAAGAGACAAGTAATTCATTATAAACAGAGGAATTTTGAATATATTTCTTGTGAAGATAGAAGTCTTCATGCAGATCTAAGCATACAGGTAGAAGAACAGAGCCAACAAAATTATGCAGACACTGAGCAACAGAAGAAAGAGCATTCAACGAGTAGAAAGTTCAGAAAGAAGGGGAGCAAAGGAATGGAAGAGAAAATTGACCAGAGAGGTATTATGTACTTATAATAGATCTGAAAATCTTCAAGTTAAAGTTGTATTATTGAACATATCATTTACTCTTTTAGTTTAACCATTGATTCAGAAAATCTCTTAATTGAGTGGCATATAACCATCCTTATTGTATTGAGATACTCAAGAGTAGCAAAAGGTTTTTCATATTGAAAGAAAAGTGAATGCTAGGTCAAATGACAAACTTTTGGTTTTGAATCCTCAAACAAGGTCACACTTAAAAGTGTGTTTGTAACCTTTAACAGGGTTGGCTCTTCACCGAGCTCACTTCAGAAGAGTGAAATTTTTGGGTTACTGATCTCAAGTGGTTTTTCCCTTAACAATTTTTCTACGTTAAAAATCCATGTGTTAAATGTGTATACGGTTCATTGCTTTGATGTTTTTCTTTACACATTACTAAAACATGATTGGTCGGTAAACACTATGTTTAAATACCGCTACTCAATAATGACTAGAAAAAGATAAACAATAGATTCACCGAGCAGTACATATATGTTAGATTTACATAAGTCATACATCTTGAAGGACTAAAAGATAACTAGAGGATATTATATTTATGGTATAATTTTTGGTTGGAAATATTGGAATTATTTTTGAGGCCATTGATCCCCCCTGCCCCTTTCAGTTATTCTAACAATTGGTATTAGAGCTTTGGTTCTTGGAAGAGAGTTTAAAGACTCAAGCTAGAGATCACAAGATGAGTAAAAGGGATGTGCCTAAGTTGAACAAAGACAAATTTGCATCATGGAAAAGAAGGATAAGACTCCACCTATCAGGTATTGGAAATGATGTTACACAATACTTGGATACTTAATATGCTGCACTGACAGGACCTCTGACTGTTGATCAATTAAGAGACAAACATGAACACAATTATATGATGATAGAACTTTCTTCTTCACTATCCAATGTTGAATTTGAATATGTAAAATCATGCACCACTGCAAAGAAAATGTGGGAAAAACTCAATCTAGTACATGGAGGAGATATAAATGTGGTAAGAGCTAAAGCGAAAATCCTAAGAGGAAAGTTAGATGACCTCATAATGAAAGAAAGAGAAAACATCACTCAGTACAGTAGCAGAATCAAAGAAGTTGTTAATTCTATCCAAGGAGTAGGAGGTGTACTTGAAGAAGAAATAATGGTAATCAAAATTATGAGAACCTTAATACCTATTTATGCTATTAGAGCATCTTCAATTCAAGAAATGAGAGCAGTAGAAAATAACAATGTTACTCTTGATAGTTTTATTGGTAGACTTGTTTCATTTGAGCTAAAAAACTATGACAATAGTGTCTTACCAACTATTGAGTCTGCATTCAAATCTTCTCTGAAAATAAGTAAATCAGGTGATAAACACACTATGAGAAATGACAGTTAAAGTGATAGTGATGAACAAGAACTTGATGAAATTGAAGCACTAATGTCTAGAAGAATGCATAGAGGAAAAGGTAGATACAAAGGTAAATTACCATTGGTATGTTTTAATTGCAAATAGATTGGATATTTTGTTGCTAGATGCCCTAGAAAAAGAAAAAATGAAAGAAACAATGATGGATCTTATGAAAAGAAGATTGAAAGAAGTGATGACCAAGACTACAAAGGCAACTGACAATCTGAATGAAGAGATAACCGAGACTACAAGGACTAAGGAAAGAGGGCTTGTTACTTGGTTGAGAACAAAGCTAAAAATATTGACACCGAATCTGATGAAGATATTGAGGTAGTATTTGTTGCTATGATGGATGATTCAAACGAAGAAAAAAGGTATGTTGAAAGTGCACTAATATCTAAAGTTAGCATAAATGATGTCTGGATTATCAATAGTGGTTGTACTCACCACATGACTGGAGATAAGGAAAAGTTTGAAACTTTTTAATATTATAATGGTAGATCAATTAGGATGGGCAATGACTCAGCTTTCCCATTTGAAGAAAAAGGAACCATTATGTTGAATAATCTAATCAGATGTAAAAATGCATATTAGGTGAAAGGACTTAATTATAATCTATTGAGTGTTTCACAGCTAAATAACAAAGGAAACCGAGTTGTATTTGAGAACAAAAAAGAAAAGATCTATAATGGAAAAGGAAGGTTGATCGGTACTGGTGAACAAACAAAAGGTAACCTATTCTATCTTGATGATATTAAGACCACTTGTTTATTGGCTAGAACTAAAGACATTTGGTTGTGTCATAAAAGGTTATTTCATGTGAATTTTTACATGGATAGGATAAGAAAGAAAAGGAAAGTAAGAGGCTTACCGATTATGTGAAAACCCGACCATGTCATGTGTAAGAATTTTCAAACAAGAAAAATGACAAAGTCAAGTTTCAAGAGACAAAACTACACATCTAATTCTATAATGGAGTGAGTCCATACTAACTTATGTGGAAAAATGAGAAAAAAGAGCTATTATGGTGACAAATACTTCATTCTATTTGTTGATGATTATTCTAGGATGATGACTGTCTTGTTCTTAAAAGAAAAATCTAAAGCATTTAAGATGTTCAAATGGTATAAAGCTATAGTTGAAAAGAAAAGTGGAAAATAAATGTGGAAAAGAGCTAAAATGTATAAGATCAGATAGAGGAGGAGAATTTATTTCTGATGAATTCACTAACTTTTTTAATGAGCATGGAATTACAACACGGGTTTTTGCACCGAGAACACCACAACAAAATTGAATTGCTAAAAGGATAAATAGATCAATTGTTGATTGTGCCAGAACAATCATGATTGAAAAAGGCATTACACAAAGATTTTGGAGGAAATCTGTAAGTATTGTTGTCTATACATTAAACTGATTCCAATTGAAGAAAGACACCAATAAGACACCTTATGAGCTATGGTATCGATACACACCAAATGTGAGTTACTTTATAATTTTTGGAAGTCAATGTTATATATTGAAAGATGATAGAAATAGGAAAATTGACTCTAAAAGTGATGAAGGAATATTTCTATGATATTCTACCAAAAGAAAAGCTTATAAATGTCTTAACAAATCTTCTAACAAAATCAGTGAAAGTACAAATGTTAAAGTGGATGAATTTGCTGAGAAAAATGATGAAGAAAGTAGAAAGTAACTGAAAGATTACAATAGATTTTTCTATAGTGAATAACCTGACACTCTACCCAAGGAAGAGTGTAATGCTACCGAGTGATAGAAAATTGCAACCGAACAACAGGCTGCAAACACCTAGAATTGGGAAAAAGCTCACAATGTTGAATTGAGCAATGATGAAGATCAAAATGAAGGTTGAGATAATGATCAAAATGAGGAACATAAATCTAAACCTGTACTTGCTAAGTATTTCAAAATACATCATCCACAAGACCAGATCATTGGAGACAAAAGAGCTGGAATGAGAACAAGAAGTAAGTCACTTAACACTAGTTGCTTGATTTGTGATTTTGAACCTAAATTTGTTAATACTTCACATGAGAATCAAGAATGGATTAGTGAAATGAATTAAGAGATTGAACAGATTGATAAGAATAAGACTTGGACATTAGTCCCTAGACCGAGTGAAAAAAAAATTCATTGGTACCAAATGGATATTCATAAATGAATTGAATGAGAATGGAGAAGTAACAAGGAACAAAGCAAGATTAGTATGCAAAGGGTATGCACAAGAAGAAGGTATTGACTATGGATAAAAATTTTCACCTATACCTAGAATAGAATGAGTAAGAATTCTACTTTCTTATGCTTCTTTCAAAGGATTAAAAGTATACCAAATGGATGTTAAACCTACATTTCTGAATGGAATACTAGAAGAGGAGGTATATATTGAACAACCTGGAGGGTTTGTTGATCCTAAAAAGAGGAACATGGTTTGTAGAATACACAAAGCCTTGTATGGATTGAAACAAGAACTGAGAGCATGGTATGAAAGACTTCACTCTTATCTCATTAGTATTGGATTTATAAGAACAAGTGATAATGTAATTTGTATATAAAAGGAGATATTGATGATAAGATTCTGATTTCTAAGATATTTGTTGATGATATCATATTCAGAGGTAATGATATGTTATACAAGTAATTTGATGATGAAATGAGAAAAGAATTTGAGATTCAATGTTTGGAGAGATCAAATTTTTTCTTGGTCTACAAATTCTACAACAGAATGTGGGCATCTACATCACACAATCCAAATACATCAAAGAAGTTCTGAAGATAATAAGGATGGAAGACTCCAAAAAATTTGGAACACCTATGGAAACAAGGTGTAAATTGACAAAGGAATACAATACAACCAAGGTAAATTAGACCTTATATAGATCTATGATTGGAAAACTAATGTATGTGGTACACACAAGACTAGAGATAGAACATGTAGTTGGTATAGTTGCAATATTCATTGCTAATCCCAAGGAATCACACATGATTGTTGTGAAAATAATTTTGAAATATCTAAATAATACCAAAGACTATGGTTTGTGAAATAATAAAGAAGGAAAATTTGAGCTACAAGTCTATATCGATGCTGATTAGGATGGAAACATAGATGATAGAAAGAGCACAATAGGAGGAGCATTCTTTATGGGTGATAGAATTGTCACATGGATAAACAAAAATCAAGGATGCATATCTCAATCAACTGTAGAAGTAGAATATTTGGCTTGTACTACAAATTGCTCTAACATTGCATGGATCAAGCAATTGTTGAAAGGTATGAATATGTAAATTATTGAAACAATAATTATCTATTGTGATAATACAAGTGCAATAAACATATCAAAGAACCCTATGATGGATGCTAAAACAAAGCACATAGCTATTACATTTCATTACTTGAGGGAACAAGTACAAGAGAAAGAAGTGATTTTGGAATATGTACAATCAAAAGAATAATTAGCAAACATATTCACAAAGCCATTGCCAAAAGATACATTTGAGTACCTTTCAAAGAGACTAGGGGTTTGACCCTTGTCTACACGTCACTAAGCTGACTAGAAGGTTGCATCAGCCCACACATTGTCAAAATATTAATCATGTTGATACAAGAAAAGATACGGACTACAATGACACATCAGTACAAGAAGTTACTTATCTGAATGGAACACCAGAGATATTGTTGGCTACTATAGATTTGTATTACTGATGGAAAGGAGCTTCATTGATATATTTTTATTTGGCATCGTTTTCAAAGGGAGAGAGATATTAAAAAATGAAATATACATCAGGGAGAGAAGTGAGATATCTATCAAGAAAAGAACAACAATCAAAGGGTGTGAAAATATGAGAGAATGAAGTTTCTACAAAGGGAGAGAAAGATCCAATGATGATGAAGAGAAATATTCAAAGAAATAATCATCCATCTAAGGGGGAGAATTGGAGAAAGTTAACGCTACATATCTATCTAGAAAAGGGAGAAGAGATTTTACAACAAAGGGAGAGACAAAAGAATAAGATAGAAATGCTACACCTATCCATTGAAGGGAATGAAGAAAGTACTCTACAAGAATCAAATCTAAGCTAGAAGAGCTTATCAAGAATCAGATATTTGAATTGGTTATAGAATAATAAGTTTGGTATTTTATGGAATATTTCATATTGTGTTGATAGTATGTAGCCATCAATGCCAAAGGGAGAGATTGATGAACTATAATTGATTGAATGTTTGAAGTTGATAAGTTGATGATCACCGAGTTGCAGAAAGTAAATGCAAGACATTAAATCAGTTAATGTATTGTATTGTCATTGATGCAAAATTAATATGTCATGATTTCTCATACACATATTATCACAACACTTTAAGATCTAAAGAGACAAATTTTATTTTGTCGGTAAAGGTATACACCAAGTGATAATGTTACCTGATAATAGTGAACCCTGAGCAATTCATAGTGTTTCTTGATGTATAGACAACACCAAAGGACATTGTTACCTAAGAGACATAGTGGTACCCAAGACTAGAAGTACTCGAGATCTGTAGTACCTGGGAAAGTGGTACCAAGAAAACTATGAGTTGATGACTAAAATCAATTGGAGTTAGAAAACAACAAAACTACATAGATGACATAGCTATATTTAGAGTTAACTGATTGATTGGTTTATTTTTATCGTCTAGTTGAAGTAAGGATAAGAAGGAGAGTTAAAGCAAGTTTTATTCACAGTTGTCAAGGAGAAAACTATAGAATAAAACTAAATAAAATCTTTTAAAGATTAAAGCAATGCATGGAGGGATTTGCAGATCAAGAAGAAATCTAGGTCAAGAACAAGAAAGACAAGGAGATTCAACGGTGAAAAAATGTCTATAAAAAGAGACAAGTATTTCATTATAAATAGAGGAATGGTAAATATAATTCTGGTGAATATATAATTCTTCATGCAGATTAGATCATATAGGCTGAAGAATAGAGCCAAAGAAATCCTATAGACACCGAGCAACAGAAGCAAGAGCATTCACCAAGAAGAAAGAAGAAAGAAGGGGACAAAAGGAATTGAACAGAACATTGATCAAAGAGGTATTATGGACTTACAATAGTTCTAAAAATCTTCAAGCTCAATTTGTATTATTGAACATATCATTTACTATTTCAGTTTAACCATTGATTTAGAAAATATCTTAACCGAGTGGGATTTACCCATCCTTATTGTATTGAGATACTCAAGAGTATCAAAAGGTTTTTCATGTTGACAAAATATTGAATGCTAGGTCAAATGACAAACTTTTGGTTTTGAATCCTCTAACAAGGTCGCACTTAACAGTGTGTTTGTAACCTTTAATAGGGTTGGCTCTTCACCGAGCTCACTTTAGAAGAGTGAAAATTTTGGGTTACCGGTCCCAAGTGATTTTTCCCTTAACATGGTTTGCACATTAAAAATCCATATGTCAAATGTGTATATGGTTCATTTATTTGATTTTTTTCTTTACACATTATGAAAACAAAATTGGTCGATAAACACTAAGTTTAAATACTTCTACTTGGTAAAGAATAGAAAAAGATAAACAATATATTCATCAAGAAGTGTATATATATATATATATATATATATATATATA
>MU227672.1:808745-820026 GCA_018584345.1 Thuja plicata
GAGAGAGAGAGAGAGAGAGAGAGAGAGAGAGATTTACATAAGGAATAAATCTTGAAGGAATAAAAGATAACTAGAGGATATTATTTTTGTGGTATAAGTTTTGGTTGGAATTATTGGAAATATTTTTGAGCCCACTGATTCACCCCCGCCCCCTCTCGGTTATTCTAACATATCCATAATAGTCACCATGGTGTTTGAACATTTCACCATGTTTTGTCAAAACATTATGAAGAGAGAAGAGAAGACCACTGCATTGATATGGATAAGATAAAATCAGAAAAATGGTCAATGTCAATACAAAGAGGATCATCAAAAATTGTAAAAATTAGTGAGTTTTGTAACTGCAATGCCCACATTCAAGATACTAGATTGTACATTACACAACAAACTTATTATACACCAAACTTATATATATATATATAATACCATTTTAACTAACCCAACAATTTAAGATCCTACTTGTTATAACGTTTGTCTATAATACAAGAAGGAAATGAACTAACTTAAAAAAATAGCTTGCCTTAATATTCAAATAAAAATCATAACATTTTGTCGCATACCTAAGCTTCTCTTCCCCATTTCTATATTCTATTCATCTTGCCCCATCAATTCTTACACCCGCATAGATCTCTGCACAACTCGATGCACAACATAAGATCCCTCAAAATTGAGATTCCTGAGGATAAATATTATCCATATCAATAACTTAGCTAGAAAATTCAGAATGCAGATGAAAATGGAATATAAAAGAGGGGAAAGTATATACAAAATTAGAAAGAAGTGAAAATTTCATGGGTGACACAGAAGTACAAGACCTAAGGGCCTGACCTAATGCCTTGGGGGCTCATCAATGATGGCCTTGTCTACGTAAATCGCAGAGACATCGTAGTTCAACATTGAGAGGAAGATATAATCAAAACAATCAAGAAGGAAACTCTCACAATAATGGATTGAGAGGGAGAGACTATCAAAACAATAAATTCCAAAAAAAATATTTATCTAAGGTACAATGCTATAGATGTGACAAGTTTTGTTACAAAATAGCAAATTGTCCTAATCAGAACAATCTTAAAGCAACTATTGAAGAAGTAAAAGAAACATAATCTTAACACATTATATAATTTATGAATGTTCAATAGCACATAATTAAAGACTTTGTTACATAAAACTCAGTCATTATCAATTAAGATGTATAGATGACAATAAATTCTTTTTTTCTTTAAATTTCTTGATTTACAGAAATCTTGAAGAGGAACATTGGTGTCATCATGATTATCTCCCCTCTCATTAGATCTCAATGCATGCCTTGTTCTCTATTTATGCAAAGGGGGGTCCTCTGCAATAACAAATAAAAGGATTAAATTAAAAATATTTTATTTTAATTTGTTACAAGTATTTCATTACTTTAAAGAACATAATCGTGGCACTCTTTATCTAATCTAGTCACATCATCAGCTTCTAGTTTATTTTGTCTTGCCTCAACCTCAACGTGTTCATGAACACCGACCTCTACATCCCTTGCAGCTGCAATACAAAAATGTTACATTAATCCAAACACATATTGCAATTAAATTTTTATTACTACACCAATCAATTAAAGATGTTTACTTGTATTAATAATCACATGTAAAAAATTTAATAAAAAAATGTATACCTCCATCAGTTTGATGTGCACCCAAACCAACTTCATCATGCTCAGGTTGTGTACCAAAATTGGTAGGCTACATTCCAATTTCATACACATTGTTATCATTGTTTGCTAAATTTAAACAAATATAATAACTTTATGTTGGAACTTAACATCAAATAAACTAATTGTTCAATTTAAAAAAATCATCATTGAGCTTACTTACCATGACAGATCCATCAATAGAACCTTGTGCACTCATTTCTCATTTTCATTCAACCATGACTCTATAGCCTTGTTGGTAGCCAATTCTCTTGTACTCTTCTAAGATACTTGTATTGAACTTTGTGGCTGTATTTTTTCTTTGTATCATTATTTTTGATTTCATTGTTACATCAAGACAAAATTGATTGCAAATTATAAATATTTACATACAGTTTTCCATTTACTAAGACTTACAACTTGTGCATCAAATTTTGAATAACTAACAGATCTGAGCTTGTGTTGTCCATGCTTTTCTAGTCTTGCCTTTGTTGCCTTTGATGTGTCAAAAAATCTATGAAAAGTTTGAAATATGTTAGTTCATATAAATATAAAGAGTATTTAGTACATAATTACATTCTTAACAGTATCACATACCTTCTCTTGTTGTCTGGTGGTGTATTTCCTTTTATTTTTCTTTTGCTTCTCTCCTTCGCATCCAAAATAAGATTTTTCCACTCTAAACTAGGAATGAAGGGAGACGCTCATACTTAAGGTTATTTGTTAATGTACTCATGTACTCGTCCCTAATATACTTCAAACATAACCCAACTTTTTTAAGGAGCCTATTTTTCTCAAATGCACATGGTGCAAATAACTTTGGCATACTCTCTATGAGATCATCCTTTAAATTTTTATCTTGGACATTCCACCCTTTAAGAAAAAACACACTGTTAGATTCATAAAGGAAGTGAACTTAGCTTTAATATAGTTTAAGAAATAGATGAAAGGAAAACTATCTTAGTAATGATAAGAAATCAAAATAGTGGATTGGGGGTTTAGTTTGGATATGTTCCACCATTTATAGAGGGTGGGCCCAAATATCCCCAAACACTCGTCATTAATTTTATCATAAAATACATCATTCTTTGGAAAATAATCATGGGATCATTAGTCAAAGGATATAATAGTATAAAAGAAGAAGACAATAGATGTAAGCTTCTCATATTGAATGCAATGTGTAATTAACATATGATTGTATATTAAAAGAAAGGTCCTATCTTTAAAGTACCTGGATGTTTGGCTACTTTCAAGCAACTCCTTCAATGCTCACAAGAAACATGCAATCCTTCACCGTTCCCATACTAGGAATATGAGTACATCCAGGAAATTCCTCATCATGTGATGCATCTCCTATTGCATAAATTGAAACCATTACGAAGTGCCCCCAAGAAAGAATACTTCAAGGGAAATAAACATATAAATAATGAGAGATAAAATGAAATTTGTGTACTAGTAAGTGGTTCCATGGTATATGTGGCCATGATGCATGTTCTTGACATTGCAGGCAGTAGTACATCTAGGTTTGTCCTCGTTTAAGGTGGAGATAACATATGATCATTGACATGTGCTAAAGAATAATATTATTAGAGCATAATAAAAGAATGAACTATCATGGACAATATTGTTAGAGTGTAAAAAAAATATAGTCGAACATGCGATCTACCTAAACCACCTGCAGTACCCTCATCATGGTCACGAGGTTCAAAATTATGCAAAAAGATAGTAAAAAAAACACATCCTCTTATTTTTTAATGACATAAAAACATAGTATAACATAAAAACTATTATTGAACTTTTCTTATAATTTAAAATTTAAAATTTGACTATACATAATTAAATCATCTAGCTGGGCGTTCAATGATACGTGTCTTGAGTCCAAAGGAATGCTGCAAAAAATGTTTATCGTTTCCACACTCAGCTCGGAATACAACTTAAATCCTTGATCTTTTCTCATCAAACGGATGAAGGTATCTGTTATCACTTTCACTTGTCATGGGTCCCATTATAATATATCATATATAAATAAATAAGTTAATAACCACATTATTTGTTAGTTAAACAATGTAAATGTTTAACCATGTTTAACTATGTAAACTGTATATATATTTATTAAATAATTATATATTGAGAAATGTTTAACTATAATTTTAAATCATTATTCACATTCAACGATTCAAGGTTTAATAATTTCTATTATAATCGGTATTCCACATTCAACATCAAGAACATAAATTCAAACTCCTAATACAATTAGATTTCATTTTGCCTAACTCTTAGATTTAATAAAAATATAGAATTTGAATATTCAAATAAATAAATAAAAATATGTTACACATATCTTCCAAATACTTTAAAAAATGTTTATTAAAAATATTTCTATTTGTGAAAATTTTATTAAGGTTAGGGTTAACATTAGAATTAGGGTTAGGTTTAATTTTTTTGGGAAAATTGTACACTCAAACTGATAGAAATTTGCAAAATTAAAGTGACTTGGTATCACATTGTAATTTCAATTTTGTCCATATATTATTACACACAATTTTGGCCATTTCATCACATATTAACAAACTGAATATGCTATGTGCGAATTTGCAAAATAATTAAACTGAAATCATTTTTTACATTCATGAAAGGAAAAATGAAATGAAGTTGTAAAATTTTCATTTATTTATTCATAAATTAACACTAGTTGGACTCCCTCCAAAAGTTTCTAGCCAAAATGAGGGGAGATTATGGCTTACGATAGTATATGAAAAAAAACTTGTAGTCACTGGCCCACTAGGACACTGGTATGATAGTATCAAAAAAAGAAAATGAAAGCCACCGAAGAATGGAACTGCAAGAAATCCTTCAATTGAAAAAATGAGAGCATAGGGTGAAAAATATTCAGGACCTTGGACCTCTAAGTATCTTCCCCTCCATCTAAGTAGAATTCTCAAAATAGGATAACCTCTAAGAATTCGCCAATCCATCTGTATTCTAGGTCTTGTGATTGATAGATACTCTCTTAGGTGTGCTTGCACAAGCTCTTCTAAGACACTTCTAGTTCCTAGTCTCCACAAGATCCTACTTTCTTCTCTAGGACCTTCCAAGTTCTAGCTTCGCTAGCCTAGAACCTCCCCAACACCACTCTAGGAATTGGTGATCTTTGTGGTTCACCTTGGGGGTAACTATCAACCAATTGCTCTTCAACCTCTTACTCCACCTTGGAAGATTCCAAGTGCATTCTCATCACCACTTCATCACAAGTGTTGCAAGGGGTGAAATTCTTGCTGAGACAAATTCTTTCCTCCCATATGATCCAATTAGAATAAGTCATCAATGGTTTAGTAAACAATCTCAAGACAAACATTAAATTTGGTATTCTAGGCCTAGTAGGATAGTTAGCCCTATACAGAGGGTTTTTCTCACTTCACTCACAAAAATCCCGAACAACCCAAAAAAAAAAATTATATTCAAACACCCTTTTCAAAGATACAATTTATTTTTGTGGTCTTAGGGTTCTAGGGTCTACGTACTATAGGTTCCTAGAATTGAGGCCTAATAGGGCAATTAGGGCTATTTCTGTGCAGTATTCTGATTTTTTCTTGGAAATCTATATAAATGGATTCGCCAATGCCTAATCCTCTCAGGAGGTATCTATAGGACCTATATTCTTCTAAAACCATGCTTGGTTTCATGTTCTTAATCCTTCCCCTACAATTTCACAACACTTAAACATTGTCATGCACCTAACTGGGCACACTGAACTCACCTAGGACGTGACCTTAAAATTAGCTAGCTTGTTCTTATGATCTCCTCCTTCCTTATGTACACTGTACAATAATTTACCTTCCATATCCCTTTGGGCCATGATGATTTGGAAAGTGGAGGGATGTGGGGGAGCCATGTTTCCTAAAGTGTCTAAAACAACACCAGTAGCTAGACTACTTGCAAAATAATTTGAAAAGATAATCTAATGAACTCAAAAAAAATTCACTACAGAATGAAAACTTCTTAAAAATATCTCTACCACACTAATGCACCACTAGATCACTTAGTTCAATCCATCTACTAGTTCATGAACTCAAAACAAGTCAACTTTATGCAAAATCAGAACTCAGAGCTTCTCATTCAAATTCAAAATCACTCATTACATCACACTGCCTTGGGAAATGGGATTCTATGTGTCTAAATATTCCTTCCCCATTATTTTATGATGTTACATTAACAACTCGTCATCATTCTTTGAAGAGAATCCTATTCTGCCAAATGTTGTCATGCAACTTTCAAAAGTTGCAAATGTTGTCATGCAACATTTTGACAATTTTGACAACTATCCATAAAAAAAACTCCAATGATTTCCAATTGACCTAGAATGATGTAAAAACATTATAGAGACCATTTTAGGCATAATAATACCCTTTCCTAAGCCTTTGAGTCTTTGGATCCATTTTTCCCACTGTAGGCTTAATATACCACTAACCACTAATAAAGCATAAACATCTAGGTTGGATTGATCCTAGTCAAATCCACCTAGGTACACACATGCAAGAATTTATAAGGTCAAATCCAAAATCTACTGACTTGGCTAAGTTTAGTACAATCCAAATCACAACTAGAATTGAGGATTAGCCTAGGTGCTCATTCACCATCCTCCCCAAATGGAAAGATTTTAATCCACCCTTGGATTGAGCAAGTTGGAATCTATGCCCAACTTATTTAACTCTTTTTCCTTTATCTAGATGGCCTCTACATCACCTTGAACATTCCATTTGATTAGATGCTCATATTATGCCCTTTGTCTAGTCTTCTTGTAGGCTCTTGAATCGAGTATATTCTATACTCTCTTAGGTAGTGTAGGGTTTAGATTTAGGTCTTCCACTTATTTTATAACCTTCATAAGGCTCTGGTATGGATCTATAGTAGGCACCATGTAGACGAATAGATCTACAACATTGAATACTAGAGACAAACCAATATCCTTAGGGAGCTCTACCTTATATGCATTGTTGTCATATTTTTTCCAAAATAGTGCATGACCCCAATCCTCTCATCTGCAACTTATTGGGAACTCCCTTCTATAGTCTTTCTTTGTTCAGATGGACCATAACAAGATCCCCTACTTTAAATTCAACATCCTTTTTCCTTTCATCTACCTTCTCCTTGAGTTTTGCTATGTTCTTTGTTAGAGTCTTTCTTACTGTCTCATGCACCTCTTTCATAGAGTGTGCAAAGTCTTCAGCATAACCACTACCCTTGGCTCCATCTTTCTTCTCTCTGAGCTCAAATATTCCTCTAGGGTGTATTCCATAAACAATTTCAAAAGGACTCTTTCCAGTAGTCATGTTCATAATATCCTTATATGCATACTCTTCTTGTCCTAGGAGTTGGTCCCAACTCTGACCATACTTCTTTGTGAGACACCTTAATAGGTTGCCAAGAATTCTATTTACTACCCCATTTTTACCTTCTATCTAAGGGTGATATGTAGACCTAAAGGACAAATTAGTTCCCAATTTGTGCCACAATGTTTTCCAAAAGTGACTCATGAATTTAGCATCTCTATCATACATTATTCTTAGAGGTAAGCCATGGATTCTTACCACTTCCTTGAAGAATAATTGTGCAATGTGATAAGAATCATGCACTATCTTACATGGGACAAAGGTTTCCATCTTACTGAATCTATCCACAATGGCATATCTATTGTCCATTCCTTTCTTAGTCTTTGGCAATACCACAACAAAATCCATACTTAAAAATTCCCAAGGTCTTCTGGGAATAGGGAGAGGTTGATAAAGGCCTTCATTAGAGGATGTGCCCTTGGCTTTGTGACACACCACACAAAATTCCACATACTTCCTGATATCCAAATTCATTTTAGGCCAAAAGTAAAACCTCTGCACTAACTCTTGAGACTTATTGACTCCAAAATGACCACTAAGTGCACCATTGTGCTTTTCTTGGATCATATTTTCTCTAATTGATCCTCTAGGGACACATAATTCATTTCCTTTAAACAATAGATCACTTTGCATAGTATATTCAAAAAATTCACTTTGGAAATTATTCTTATACTCCTTACATACCTTCTATGCTTATGCAAAGTCTTCATCTTCTGCATATAATTCTTTGAAACTATCAATTACCATGTGTTGCAGTTGTACTTCTTGTACTATCAAAAGTCTTCTACTAGGTGCATTAGCCACTTTTCTTTTTACTATTTTATTGTGTTTGATGTGGAAGGTGTAATCCTACAAGTACTCCACCCACTTCATGTGCTTGTGACTAAGCTTGTCTTGTGAATTCAGAAAGCTAAGTGCTTGATTGTTTGAATACAACACAAATTCCTTTGGAAGAAGATAGTGCCTCCATTTCCTTAGTTCTTGGACCAGATCATACATCTCTAAGTCATAGGAAGAATAAATCCTCTTAGCATCATTGATCTTGTCACTATGGAAAGCTACTTGTCTCCCTTCTTGGCTTAGAACCAATGGAAACATTGCTAGCATCACACTCAGTTGTAAAAAGTTTCTCAAAACATGGTAATACCAAGATAGGTTGAGAGGAAATGTTCTTTTTCAATAATTAAAATCCTTGGTCATCTTTCTCATTCCATACAAACTTAGTCTTCATTCCACCCTTTATGGTTTCTAGCATAAGAGTACAAATAGCACTAAACTGCTTAATGAACTTCCTATAATATTTAGCTAAACCATGAAATCTTGTCACCTATGTTTCATATTTGGGAGTAGGCCTATTGACAATGGCTTCCACCTTGCTTGGATCCATCTTGAGGTTTACATGAGACAACACAAACCCAAGATATACTAACTCCTACTTTAGCAATTCACACTTTTCCAAATTGATCATCAGCTTCTCTTCATGCAGCCTCTTGAATAGAATTTGTAGATGTTATAAGTGTTCTTCTTTAGTTCTACTAAAGATAAGGATATCATCTAAGTATACCACAAAAAACTTAGCAATATAGTCCTTGACTACTTCATTCATCAACCTCATGAATGTCGATGGGGCATTAGATAATCCAAATGGAATCACAAGCCATTCATATATACCTTCTTTATTTTTGAATGTAGTCTTCTATTCATCTCCCTCATTGACTCTAATTTGGTGGTAACCACTCTTTAGGTCAATCTTTGTGAAATACTTTTCTCTTCCTAAACATTCCATTAGGTCTTTTATCATAGGAATAGGGAAACTATACCTAATGGTGATTCGGTTAATGGCTCTAGAATCAGTACATAGCCTCCAAGTTCCTCCCTTTTGGGTGCTAGGATAGTGGGTATGAAACATGGGCTAATATTCTTTCTAATGAGGCCTTGGTCTAAGAGATTTTGGATTTGTTTGGCAATTTCCTCATTTTATTGAGGGTTCATCTTATAGGAAGATTTTTTAGGAAGGGTAGCTCCTGGGATAAAGTCAATTTGGTGACTAATAGATCTCTTAGGGGGTAGGCTTTCTGGTTGTCCATCACTGACAATGCCACTCTACTCCTAAAGTAGCTCTTGTAATTCAAATAGAATCTTTGTCTTTTTGACTGTCTTTTTTGTATCTTCTTCCTTTGGATTCAAAACTAGAGCATATGCTACTCCCTCTCCTTCTTCTAGGGATTGTAGAAGCTCCTTCTCACTCACCAATATGACATTAGGACCTCAAGTCTTCACTTCTCCTTCTTCTAACAGTGACTAAATTTTGAAAGTCACACCATCCTTCTTAAAGGAATATGCATTCTTAGCTCCATCATGCACGGCATGTCTGTAAAATTTCCATGGTCTACCAAGTAATAGGTGACATGCATCCATAGGTAGGATGTCACACAATACCTTATCTTTATATCTTCCAATTGAGAAGTCCACCCATGCTTGTTCATTCACAAGGACATGTTGTCCCTTATTCAACTAGATGACCTTGTATGGTTTACTATGTGGAATCCTCTTCATCTTTAGCTTGCTAAATACTTCCTAGGTATGTGCAGGATCATGGTATGCCAAACTAGGCCTTAAGTGGCAATGAAAATCAGGTAAATTAGGGTTAGGAAAGTTGATGAATTTTTTTTGAGAAGTTATCAATCTTATATCAAAAATGTGTAACAAGAGAATATGTAGTAAATTAAATCTAGTTTCTAAGCTACTATCCCTTCTTTAAAAGAAAAATTCTATATCATGATATTTCAAAGTTCAATGCAGTAGTATGAAAATTTCAGGAAAAAGATAAGAAGAAGGCGTATGTCTGACCACCTTAAACACAATCAAATGATAATATTTTTTTACAAGATTCTAGATATAAGTAGTAGACACATGTTCAGATGTGACACATATTTTTTCATAATTTTTTTCTAACTAAATAATTAATTATGATTTTTCTACTACAACTTTTCTAGAATATAAAAAATCTCGTGTCTGACCACCTTAACTTAGTCTAAAATTCATCAAACTGATTTTTTTAGTTTTTAATTGTAGTAGGAAAAATCATAGAATGTGACTCATGTTTTGGATTTTAAAAATGTTACACCGTTTGAAAGTTATAGTTATTTTTCAATCAGTCTATCAATCAGGACTGAAAAGATAAGAAGTAGATGTACGTGAGACCACCTTAAACACAATCAAATGATAATATTTTTTTACTAGATTCTAGATATAAGTAGTAGATTAATGTCTAGATGTGACACATATTTTTTTGTAATTTGTTTCCAAGTAAAAAATTAATTATGATTTTTCTTCTACAACTTTTCCAGAATATAAAAACTCTCATGTCTGACCACCTTAACTAAGTCTAAACTTCATCAAATTGAAATTATTATGTTTTTTTATTGTAGTAGAAGAAGCATAGAATATAACACATGTTTCAGATTTTTTTTTTGATGAATAGTGCCTTTTCTATTAAAAATATTAAAGTTACATATCCACAAAAAAGGGGCCGGGGGACATAGAAATCACCCTGCAGAGTTCACACGGCAGAGCCAGAAATGAAAACTATTCATCAAAAAAATATAAAGCCATTAGGCAGCAAGAGCAGTAGCAGAAGGTGGAGGATCTTTATCATCCGATCCCCACGGCTTAGTGGTATTAACAGGAGGGTCGGGAAGTGACCAACCATCATCATCAACTGTTTCTTTTTCTTTTTCATCCGCCCTGGGTGGGGAGATTGCAAGAGCCAGGAAGGGATACTTGGAAGAGGTGGCAGGAGGCCAATCCAAACCACGGTGAGCACCAGGACCATCAGGAGGGGTAGACTACGCCAGAGCTGCGCCCACCCAGAAGGCTAAGGTGGCGGAGAAGCCGAGCGGGGCCGCCATCCCCTTAGAGAGTGGTGACGAGGAGCCTGGGACCGCAGAGTGTGCGAGCGGCGCGCTAAAGAACTGCACCCGTGGTGGGGGCCTCTGGGAGGCGTACCCTCAGCAAAAAGGGCATCCGGAGGAACCCGAGCGATAGTGCAGGGAGCATTGCCCCAATGATTGAGCAGCTCCTGCAGGTAAGCCACTTCCAGAGCCACTTTATTGGCTTGAACTTGAATCTGCATCATAACATTATTACATATACAAGCTTTGTTAAACAAAGAAACATTCGTATCAAGAGAGCTGTGAGAAAAAATAACAACATTTCTATC
>MU227672.1:840809-859829 GCA_018584345.1 Thuja plicata
CCAGTCGGATCAGTACCATCGAAGCGCGGAAAATCAAGCTTCGGTCCACGAAAATTGCCAGAAGAGAACCCAGTGTCTCCAGAATGGTTTCGGTTCATGGCTGAAGTCTGAAGGTTGAGACCAAGAAGTTTGTCATCTAGATCTTGAAGTTTGGTTTTGAGGGATGCAATTTCCTCTTCCATGATTTTTGCTCCTGTACGTGTAACAACCATAAAGCAGGGTTTTTTTTTTGTTTTTTTTTTGCAATTGGTAGAAAATGAGAAACAGAAACTTTTTCAGTTAGGGAAAACTTGGATTTGGGCGAAACTCATATGGGAAATGGGTGTTTGACAAGTGGTTGGAGACTTTCTGAGGAAACGAAAAAAGGAAAAATGGGGGTTTCAGGGTTGGGGAGGCGGAATGAGGCGAGCAGTCCAAGAGGGACAATTGAGCAGAATGAGAAATTGAATCTTGTGGCTCAGTTTGGGGGCGATTGGATGAGAAGAGAAAAAGATAGGGCAAACCCTAAAATTTGATAAATGAGGGATTTAGGGCTTCGATATGTAGAATTTGGGGTTGAGTTGTCAAGGAAGGAAGTATTCAAAACAGTATTTTAGGTGTTCTGAGGAAGTGTGACAGAAAATGGAAGGAAAATTTACTCAAATACGGAATAACAGAAAGGAGGTATTGAAATCACAAGAGAATATAATTGAAAAGAACCTGAAGGCCACGACGGAAAAAAATTCGACGTAATTTCCACCCAGCGAGCCCAAGAAAGTGCTCTGATACCAGATGGGAAGAACCTCCTTATAGAAATATGGTGAGAATGCACGAAATAACAGAATATAGAGCAATAGCAGAATGCAAAATGAATCTATTGATCGCGGGCCAATTCGAGGGGGTAACCTCCTTTGAGCAAGCTCAATACAATAAATTCGTCCGTCCAGCAAGGGCCTCAACCTACTCTTATATACTAAGTACGATCTAGAAAATTAATACTACCTATGCATGTGGGATAATAAAATATACTCACGGGACGACTTACAAAGCATATGCGTCCAACAATACTACACTAACAAAATAAACAGAAGGAACACACAGGTTCTCAACAACTCGCCTAGGGCATGACCTAAAAATTAGCTAGCTTTCCCTTCTAATGTCCTCCTTCCATATGTACATAGTAAAATGGCTTCCCTTCCATATCCATCTAGGCCATGATGATTTTCATAGTGGAGAGATATGGGGGAGCCATGTTTCCTAAATTGTCTAAAGCAACACCAACAACTAGACTACTTGCAAAACAATTTGAAAAACTAATCTAATGAACTCAAAAAGAATCACTACGGAATGAAAATTTCTTAAAACTATCTCTACCACACAAATGCAACACTGGATCACTTATTTCAATCCATCTATTAGTTCATGAACTCAAAAAAAGTTGACTGTATATAAAATCAGAACTCAAAGCTTCTCATTCAAATTCAAAATCGGTCATTACATCACGCTGCCTCAGAAAATGGGATCCTACATGTCTAAATATTACTTCCTTGTGATTTTAAGCTGTTACATTAACAACCCATCATTATACATTGAAGCGAATCCTATTCTGTCAAATGTTTTCATGCAACTTTCAAAAGTTGCAAATGTTGTCATGCAACATTTTGACAATTTTGACAACTATGAAAAAAACAAACTCCAATGATCCCCAACCAACCTAGAATAATGTAGAAACATTGTAGAGACCATTTTAGGCATAATTCTACCCTACCCTAAGATTTAGAATTTTTGGATCCATTTTTCCCACTTTAGGCTTAATCTACCACTAACCACTAATAAAGCATAAACATCTAGGTTGGATTGATCCTAGTCAAATCCACCTAGGTACACACATGAAAGACTTTATAAGGTCAAATCAAAATTATAGTAAATTGGCTAAGGTCAGTACATACCAAAACACAACTATAATTGAGGATTAGCCTAAGTTCTCCTACACCACTGATTCTTCTACGAGAAACCATTTCCATAGAAAATCCCTCCCAATCCATTACCACCTCCAATGTCGCATCAACTACTTTATATTCACGTTCAAAACAAAGGATCGCATGGTGAAATTTTTGTCTAGCTAGAGAAGCTTTGGTATTTCACTTTCCAAAGGGATCACTACCCCTAATTCTGCAAAAATAGCAACCTGAATGTCGTCCCCCAGGAAGAGGAAGAGGAAGAGGAAGAGGAAGAGGAGGAGGAGGAGGAGGAGGAGGAAGAGGAAGAAGAGGAAGAAGAATAAGAGCATAAAATATCACATTGAAATCAATGCCCCTTTTCTATGCAAATCCCTTTACAACTACCCTAGATTTAAAACTTTTCTTACCTCCATCCTCCTCTTTCAACCTATAAACCCATTTATTCTATAAACTCTTTTTTTCTATAGGAAACTTGCATAATTCCCAAGTCTAATTTTTCAACAAGGATTCCATTTCTTCTATTATTCTATCCTCCCACTAAACCTTGGTATCCAATTGCATAGCTTCATCACAACATTCTGGTTCACAACCATCAATCAATAAAATATAATACAAAGAGGGAGAAAGCCTGTCAAGAGGTCTACTTAGCCTTGAAGATTGTCTAACATTCACTAGACTTTGTAGTATTTGTTTTTTTGTTGTTTTTGTTGCAGATCATGAGGAATGATTGGAACATCATCTTTAGGAGTATCATCCAGCACTACATAATCATTGTCTTTCTTCTCATACTACCGCAAATGATCTTTGTACAACACTTTCTCATTAAATATGATATCCTTACTTCTCAAAATTTTATTATTCTCAAAATCCTAGAGTATATATCCTAACACATCAATTCCATATCCAAAAGATACACATTTCTTTGATTTACCTTCCATCTTGGTTCTATTTTCAAGATCTATATGTGCAAATGCTTCACAACCAAAGGTTCTGAGAAAAGAATAACTCAGCTTCTTACATGTCCATGCTTCCTCTAGAATACCACAACCCAAAGGATTAGAGGGAACTCTATTAATTAAATAAACATTATTGTTTATAGCCTCTACCTATATGTCTAAGGACAGCCCAGTTTCTAACCTCATAGTCCTTACACACTCCATTATTGTCTTATTCATGCGTTCAACCACTCCATTTTCTTATGGAGTCCTTGGAACTATTTTATGCCTAAAAATACCATTAGAGGAACAATAATCATCAAATTAATTTCTACAATACTCACCATCATTATCAGATTTGAAACATTTTAATCTTTTACCAGTGCCATTCTTAACCAGGCTTTTTCATTTTTTAAAAGTTTCAAATATATCAGATTTCTACTTGAGAAAATAAATCCATACTTTCCTAGTTGCATCATCAATGAATCTAACATAATATAGAGTTCCACCAAGGGAAGATACACGAGCTAGTCCCCATACATCTATATGCACAAACTCTAGTTTCTCATCTTCCTTTTCTTTCCAAAACTTTAGAAAACTAACTATCTTTTGTTTTCATACACAACTTTTACACAAATCCATATTGACACATATCAGACATGGTCATAATTTATTTGAATGAAGTAATTTCATCCCTTTTTCACTTATATGCCCAAGTTTGTTGTGTCATAGTGTTGTTTCAGAATCCACATCAATTGTTCCATTTTCTACCTCCTCAACTGCACCAAGTGCTTCTAAACATTGAATTTTATTTGTAACAATTAAAGTAGAAGGAATAGTAGAACCTGTACAAAGATATAAGGTTCCTACTTTCACACATTTTGTAATACTAAGAAACCTTTTGAAACCTTCCAACTTTTATCATTAAAAGTAATTGTGCAACCTTCATCACCTAGATTCCCTTCTTAAATTAAATTCCTACTCAGCCTTGGAACATGCCTTACCTCTTGTAGTAGCCAAGGATTCCTATTGTGGAACTTAATCTTAATTCTTCCTTTCCCAGCAATTTGACAAGGTTCATTATCTCCCAAATAAACCAACCCAAAATGTGCTTGGACATAATCAATAAAATATCTTCCATGGGGCATAGCATGAAATGAGGTCCCTCAATCTAGAACCCATGAATCATCATTGTTTTGAAGGGAAAGAAGAAAAACATCATCTTCAAATTTATTATTTACCACATTTTCCTCATTATTTACTTCATGTTTGCCTCCTTCTTTATGCTTTCGAGACCAGCAAAATTTCTTTATATAACTTGGTTTCCCACAATACCAACAATCATTTGGTCCTCTAGATTGAGACCTCTCACCCTTTGATATTCCTCATGATTTCTCAAGATTTCCAGAATTTTTTCTTCAATCTCTTGATCTGCCTCTACTTTCTACATTCAAAAAACTACCTGATGTGAACCCACCTAAGATTTTCCTACAAATTTCCTTACTCAGAATAATACCAATAACATCATCAAATTTTAGGGTATTTGAACCAGAAATAGAATTACTAATATCTATTACCAAGCTATTACAACTTCAGGAAAAGAACACAAAATCAAAAGATCCCTAAATTCTTCATCCAAATTGACATTAACAGAAGATAATTGACTGGTAATTGTATTAAACTCATTTAAATGATCAGAAACTGACCCACCTTCTACGTTTTCATATAAAATAAGCGATTCATAACAAATACCTTATTCAAAGTAGAAGGCTTTTCATATAACTTTGGTAGGGTTTCTATCAACTCTTCAGTTGTCTTTTCTTTTGTAATGTTAAATACCACCAATTGTGCCATGCATAAACGAATACTCCCAAGTGCCTATCTACCCAAAATATCCCAATCCTCTTGAGATATATTTGTGACTTTCTTGCTTATTCCTCCCAAAGGCCGCCATAAATCCTTCTAATAGAGATAGTGCTCCATCTGCATTTTCCATAATTGAAAGTTATGCCCATTAAAATTCTCAACCTTCAACTTACCCTCGTCTCTCATTACTCCCACTCAACCGTGAGACCTTCTTGTAGAGGATAACTGAAAACAACCTACTTTGATACCACTTGTTAGGATTATAAGACATAAATCTAAAAATTATATGCAAATATAGCCAATAATGCAAAGGGATAAAGCACACATAAGTAGAACAAGAAGACATAGATTTAACATGGCTCATCCAATCTTGGGCTATGACCACCAAATAGAGAGTCCAATATTATTATTTAGTAAGTACAACTGATTACAACCAGAAATTTCTTGCACCTCAATACCGTTGCAAATGCTACAATACTTCTTCACTCTAACAAGCCATAACCCTAACACATTTTTTCTTATAGAATAACCTGAACCCTAAAACTTGCTTTATGGATCCACTACAAACCAACATCTAACTAATTTAATGCATTGTAAATAAGGTGTTAAAGAAAAAAAAAAAAGTGATTTCATTGGTATATTTAAGCATTTGCATGCCAAGATTTCTTATCATGTGCCTGATAATGATGTTCAACATATTTTTATTGCTAATTTACAAAGTAACATTAGAGATAAGATACTTCTTTCCGAATTCTCTTTATTTTCTCAATTGTGTGTAGTGCTCCATCATTATCAAGAATAAGTGACTCAATTTGATAACACCACTCGAATGGCTCTTGTTCCCATTGATAAGAGTGATGTCGTATCCAATTTCAATAAGTTTTAGAAATCAAATAATTACATCAAAATCAACAAATCGTCCAGCAATGTTGACAAACAAGTGACAAAAACATCCAAAGGTGCGACTCCTTTGTTGTCTATTTTTAAACATTCTTAAATTATAATTAGCTTTCTGAATATTTTCATAATGTGATATTTAATTTAATTAATGCTAATGTGTTAACACTTCCTCCTCTCAAACCAATTGACGCATCTAAAATTCAATCCAAATACTTTGATCCCAAATCTTTTTGCCAATACCACCGTCATCCTAGTCATGATACAGAAAAGTGTTTCCACTTGAAAAGTGTTATCTAAGATCTTATTGATTCTAAGGCTATATCTGTTGATGGTGACCATGATCAAGGAAAAAAATATGTAGCACCTCATAACCAAAACTTGAAAATCTATACCAATCCTTTTCCATCTCACTTAACCAATACCATTGATCGACCTTCTTCTTCCCAATGCATTGACTACGATGAAAAATTTAATGAAGTCAATCATGTTGTTAACCAAGTTTAGTAAGTCAAACCTAAACCTTCCACTCAGCCTTTAATTATCTTTGACCCTACTAAGACAATTAAAGCACATAATGGTACTCTCTATATTATTGTAAAGGTTAATGGCCTTTCTACCCATGGCATCCTTGTTGATACCACTTGCATGGTAATGTGATAACTGAAGAACAACTTTATAGTAAACAATTGCAAAAGGATTTTTATGATAAATCTAATGTTAGGATTCAAACTTGCAAATGTTTCCTTTATCCTTCTATTTATAATATTTTGACCTTTCTAATGATATTTTTTCAAGATTGGGAGCACAATGCATGCTATTATCTCACAATAATATGTAATTCCTTGTGTCACTCAACATTATAACTTAAAGAAGTATCACTGCTACATGAAGTTAGATTTCAAAATAATAATTCTAACTTACCTCTTTTTCTCAATCAATTTGCTTTTTAACTCTCTAACTTTGAAGCTCTATCTTTTTGCAACCATAAAGCTATACTAGCACCTTTGAATGTAGTGTTCTTGACTATTTTTTTTGGTAATCTTCGTAAGTTTATGATGGATGATAAAATTGAGGCAACATAATTCTTCTACAATTTTGAATGATGTTCTAGGTAAAAAAGTAAATCGCTAGTTTATTATTCTATTTCTCCTCTTTTTTATCATATCTTATTTTCATTTAAAAAATCCTTGTGTTATAATATAGTAGTTATCATTTTCTATATATAATAATCAATTATGTTTTCATTTTAAAAGTATTAGATCTTTATCTTTAAACACTATGAAAATCTCAGATATCATGGAAGTCAAAAGATCAAAACATGGGTTTAACTTAGGCAAGCTCTTGAAACAACCACCAAAATACACTTTTTTAATTTTTTCTTCTTATTAGTAGTTTTTCCTTCAAGAGAAGAAGCATTATCTAGGGTTATATTTTATTTTGCATTCACATTGTTTCATGATAATGTCTCATGTTATTTTTATATTTCAAAATAACTTATACATATTAATGTGTGCAATTGGACACTCAAGTACCATAATTGCAAGGCAACGTAAACCCTATCCAATTTACATTTATTAATGTCATGGACACAAATTAGGGTATTACGTATTAAGTCAATTATATTGTGCATAATTATTGCTAACATGACTTGACACAACAATTGTAGTAAAGTGTTCTCTTGAAGCATGCTATGATAATGGATGCTCCTTAGTAGCATGTAGAGAGATATTTATTGTTGGTTTATGTATGACACAAAATTGAATTGATTTACACTTAAAAGGAGATAAGATTGTAAGCGTTTTGAAATGCTATCAAGTGATGTGTTCCATTTATGAATTGATATTTTACACACACACTTCTAAATAAATGAATTTAAGTATTAGTACCCACTCTAATGTAATGATATTAAAATCTCTTGAATTATACCCTAGAATGCGAAAATTGATTTCTACGAGAAGGAGATGTATAATTTTTATTTATTTTTGGATAAAAATGGACGGAGCCATTATATTTTAATCAATAACTACTTCGGTGAGACTCCAGGAGGAAAGAAGTAGTAAGAAACTCCCTTCTCAGCCATTAAATACTAGATTATTACAATTAACAAAAAACAGATATCACCCTGACGTCTGAAATTTACATCCAAATTTGGAAGAAACCATAACCCATAGATGCTAGAGGGCTTACAATTCGAAGGACTTGAACAAAACAAAGGATCTCTACCCTAGAGGCAATTATGCCACTATATATTATACCATCCGAACCAACTAAAACATAAAACGAATACTAAGCACCCCAATCATGACATGGGCATCTGTTTATTAAGGGACAATATTGTATTTAAAATTATGTCCAAGAAGATTGAGTTCACAAAGAATGAGAAGTGGTTTTGATAAGCCAATTACTCTTATGTAAATGATATCCTTCAACGTCACTACACTATTTAATTATAACCATTGCGATCTCCAACTATTCAACTCAGTCATTTTCAAAGATATTGCCATGTTGAATTTGAGAATGGCGACAAAATTTACATATAAGTTTCTTGAACTTTTCGCATTATTGACTTTGAATTTCATCACGGCAATTTAGTCATTAATAAAAGCGACTTGCGATTTTCCAAGTTACCTATTTGGTTTGCATAAAATATGTGATCTACGAATGTTTCAAAATTAAAATTTTGTTTGCACTCGAGTGATTTTGTTTGAATATGTGATCTACGACTATTCCGCACGACGAAGTCGGTATAACAGTATTGAATGCCCAATTCCAATTTTGTTTGAATAAATACAGTTTGGTTAATATAGTTTGACCTTACGCCGGTCTGAATTGATTTAACTGTAATGTCTAGCTACTTCTACCCTTTCACCTCTTTCCTCCCTAGTCACAGAAATAGAGCTTCGCATTTATAGAAGAACGACTTCAGCTTTGCTTGTTATTCACAGAAATAGTTTTCAATAGTTGTAGTAGGTAAGTACCTCATAGAGGAATTGTCAAAGGCAATTATTTCAATGGTCTAATCTCGTTTGGCTCCTCATAAATTACTGATCAAACATCTTAAAGAGACCACATTGATGGTTGATGGTTTGTGTTCGTTCTATACTTTTAGTCATTTTCAGAAGTTCCTGTCTAAAGTTTTCATTAACTCTACTTTCTATCTGTTCGGATATGCCTTGTATGGTAATCACTTGACGGAGGTGAAAGGTCCCGACGGAGGTAATCACCCAACGAAGGTAAAAGGTTCTCGACGAATGTAATCACCCGATGGAGGCAAAGGCCGAAGCGAGTGTCCGAGACGAAGGGAGTGACCTGAGGCTGAAGGAGTCTCTGATGCGAAGGGACTCTCCGAGGTGAGGGAAGTGCTCCGAGGCCGAAGGAGTCTCCGAGGCGAAGGGAGTCTCCGAGGCGAGAAAAGTGCTCCGAGGCTAAGGGAGTGATTCGAGGCCGAAGGGAGTGTCCGAGGCCGAAGGGAGTGCTCTGAGGCTGAAAGAGTCTTCGAGGCGAAGGGAGTCTCCAAGGGAATTGCTCTGAGGCTAATGGAGTGATCTGAGGCCGAAGGGAGTGTCCGAGGCTGAAGGGGTTGACTAAAGGGAGTCTTTGAGGTGAAGAGAGTGAACCGATGCCGAAGCGACCGTCGAATGGAGGAGTAATCGTCTGTCAGATGGAGAATACCAAGGTTGTGAGTAACCATTTTGTAAAGTGATGGTTGATATACCGAATTCCATAACAAATTGCAGAGTGTATAAATGTCTACGAGATTCATTAGGAATGTACACGAAGAGAGGAAGAGAAAGCAAGAGTGTCAAAATGGTGTGGTGCTATGTCATGTTGATTATACAATCTGAGTTGATTGTACAATCTGAGCCTGTGAGCCTGTGTGAAAAATCCATTGTCTGTTGTATGTAAATTGTTTACTGTAATACAAAGAAGACTGGGGATTTTCCGGTGGTGGATTTTTTACTCGTAAGGGTTTTCCCACGTAAATACTAGTGTTCTATTCTATGCTTGTTTATTCTTCTATGTTTACTCTATTTACTTTTGTGCATCTTGATGACTTTAATTGGTATTGATAATCATGCTTGTTAAATTTTCCCTAAGAATTTGATACTTTGGAAAGTGTTCCGCAATGTTCTTTCCTAACAAGTGGTATCAGAGCAAGGCTAGTTGGGTTATCCTTGTGATCAAATTGTTTGTGTCATTTCTGTAGTGGGTATTTTACAGTGTGTGAGTAATTAATATTACAGGTTGAGATGGCGAGCACATCAGGATGATTAGATGTTTGTCATGATGCCATGTGTGACTCGACACCACCATACAGTGGAAGTTGTTGGTAGTGATGTGTGGAAGAAGTTTGTCACGATGCCATGTGTAACTCAACACCACGGTTTAGTGGGAGTTTCTAGTACTGATGTAGTGAATGATCTTCATTAGTATTGCAGATATTGAAGGTGTGAGATTCTGATGTTGCAGAAGGATCTTTTCACATTTGCTGAAGTACTGTTTGGAGATGTTTATCTTCATGTAACTGAAGATGTTGACATCTTGAGGGCTCAACGGGGTCTTTGATAAAGGTCTGGATTATGTTTTCATTTGACATGTTATGGTATGTTCATATGGAGCATGTTATCTCTTTGGTTGAGATGTTTTAGGTCATGTTGTCATGTTTATGTTCCTGACGCCATGGTTGGAACTTTGGCATTGATCTTGTTTATTGTTGTTGTGTATTGAGTACATTGGTCATTTGCTTGACGCTTTATGAAGTTGTTGTTCTTCTTTTGCAGTTAGCATGGATTGATGGGTTACAGGTTCTCATAGATACTAAGCAACGATGGTGATGATTATTTCTCTTGTGATTAGAGATGTGTTTGTTGAAACGGTTGATGGTTTCAACAGGAAGTATGACAGGCATTTAGAGGTGTACGAAGAAGGACATGGTACATGGTTGATGTACTGTTGATGTTCTTGATGCTACAAGTTTGTCTTTGCACTTCTATGTGATGTTGTTGAATGGATTCATATCACATTAAATATTACCTGTGCATTGGGAGCTTCTTGGTGAGTATGTGAGAGGTATTGCACTTGAGGCTTGAGATTGCAGGTAACAGATTGAATATGGTGATGTTTTTGAATCCATGTTGGTATACCTTAGAGGTATGTATAGTTGGATGTGTTAGCACTTACTGTGGGTGTTATTTCAGCTATGATTGTGACAAATGTTGATACATTTGATTACCTTTTGGATTGAGGGTTTTGTACTGTGGGAGATAGAGATATGGTTCTCTGCGAGACAGATTGTATGGTTTTCTCAGTCGATAGATTATATGTGTATCCAGTGGCATTGGCATGGTAGAAGGTGGGAACATCCATGAATGAGATAAGACTATTTTGTAAGTATCTCAATGGTGAACACGTTAGATTTTCGTTCTTGATGGTTTTGTGTTCGAGTGGTATATCAACATTGATGGGCTTTAGAGTCCATATTTCTCTATAGTCTCTATGTTCATTGGTCTATGGTCTTGAGTGACTCCGTACTTCATCAAGTCAGAGATTGTTCGGATATGCCTCGTACGACAATCACTCGACGGAGGTGAAAGTTACCAATGGAGGCAATCACCCAATAGAGGTAAAAGGTTCCTAATGGAGGTAAAAGGTCACCCGACGGAGGCAAAGGCCGAAGCGAGTGTCTGAGGCAAAGGGAGTGACCTGAGGTTGAAGGAGTCTCTGAGGCAAAGGGAGTCTCCAAGGTGAGGGAAATACTCTGCGGCTAAGGGAGTGACCTGAGGTCGAAGGGAGTGTCCAAGGCCAAAGGGAGTGACCCGAGACTGAAGGAGTCTGCGAGGCGAGGGAAGTGCTCTGAGGCTAAGGGAGTGATCCGAGGCCGAAGGGAGTGCTCCAAGGCTGAAGGAGTCTCTGAGGTAAAGGGAGTCTTTGAGGGAACTGCTCTGAGGCTAAGGGAGTGATCTAAGGCTGAAGGGAGTGTCCGACGCCGAAGGGGTTGACTAAAGGGAGTCTTTGAGGTGAAGGGAGTGAATCGATGCCGAAGGGACCATCGGATGGAGGAGTAACCATCTGTTGGATGGAGAATACCAAAGCTGTGAGTAACCATTTTGTAATGTTATGGTTGACCATAACGAATTGCAGAGTGTATAAATGTCTGTGAGATTCATTATGAATGTACACGAAGATAGGCAGAGAAAGGAAGAGTGTCAAACTGGTGTGGTGCTAGGTCAGGTTGATTGTACAATCTAAGTTGATTGTACAATTTGAGCCTGTGAGCCTATGTGAAAAATCCATTGTCTATTGTATGTAAATTGTTTACTGTAATACAAAGAAGACTGGGGATTTTTTGATGGTGGGTTTTTTACACGTAAGGGTTTTCCCACGTAAATACTAGTGTTCTATTCTATGCTTGTTTATTCTTCTATGTTTACCATGTTTACTTTTGTGCATCTTGATGACTGTAATTGGTATTGATAATCATGCCTATTAAATTTCCCCTAAGAATTTGATACTGTGGAAGGTGTTCCACAATGCTCTTTCCTAACACTAGCCACATCTACCCAGACACATATTTCCTCCCTATTAAAAAAAATAGAGTTCTACACTTATATGAGAATGACTTCAGCTTTAGTTGTCTTCACATAAATAGCTTTCAATAGTTGTAGTAAGTAGTACCTCATAGAGGTTGTGTCAAAGGGAATTATTTCAATGGTCTAATCTCATTTGGCTGCTCATAAATTACTGATCAAATATCTAAAAGACACCGCATTGATGGTTTGTATTGTTCATTTTGTCCTTTTATTCATTTTTAGAAGTTCTTGTGTGCAAAGTTTCCATTCACTCTACTTTCTAGCCACATATTTAAAAGAAAAAGAAAAAGAAAAAAAAAGAGTTTCATATTTATGTAAGAATGACTTCAGCTTTGGCTATCTTCAAAGAAATAGCTTTTAGTAGTTGTAGCGGTACTTCATAGACACAATGTCAAAGGCAATTATTTTAATATATTATATGCTTGACTACTGTCTAATTCCATTTGGTTCCTTATAAATGATTTTATCAGAGATCGTATTGAGACCACATTTGTCAATTCATGTTTTGTGTTGTGTGTTTTACCCGTTTAGTCATCTCTAGAATTCTTGAATGTCCAAACTTTTCATTAAATTTAATTTCTAGCCACATCTACCCATTCACTTTTTTCTGCCATGTTAAGAGAAATAGAGTTCCATGTTTATGTGAGAATGAGTTCGGCTTTTGTTGTAGCCATATCCTCCAGGTGATCCAAAAGCCATAAAAACAAAGGAAAAATGGACTATATTAGCTTGCAAGGGGAAGGGTGCCTCATTTTCCAACATTATCAATAAGTCTTAGGAGTCATCTATGTTGTAGCTGTAACCTTTGTTACTAATTTCAAACCTTTTGGAGAATGGGAAAGACATAAAATCTCTTGTGGTTGTTGAAAGTTTTGTTCATCTAGTGTTGATGCAAAACCCTTAGCCAGCCTCAATGTTCATTGCTCATCAGCACAATCTATGTAACACTTGCAACCCTTCTAAGAGTATAGAGGATGAAAAAGATTCTCCAAAAAAGTGTAGAGTATCCTAGACTAGCTTCTAAGAGGCATAAGATTTCATGCATAATAGTTTCTTCTCTATTTAGGATGAGGATTACATACAAGAATTTGACTCATGAATTTCTTGTCATGGAATGTTCGAGGTCTCACTAACCTTGCCAAGAAGTATTCCATGTGTGATAATCAATAGAATTATTCGAGTCATGATGTTTTTTGAATTTAAGAAATTAAAATTTCTTTGTTCATACTTGATGTTGTATGTCATATTATTTGGCTAACTAGACTATTTTTTTCTTTGAAACACAAGGTGGTTCATGGAGGGGTTGGTACCCTACTTGCACCATGGTAGCAATCTTATGTCATTGACCATGGACATGATCTTACTTTGTAGTTGGTGTGGATCCTTATGTCAATTGATAATCATTCCTTTGGGATCATTAACATTAATTCTACCAAAGATGTTATGCAACATTTTCCTCTTCATTGGTAAATTGCAGATTCAATGTTTTCGGTCAATTAGATCCTATGTGGTAAATTTAATATGGATAAGGTGGCCTCTTCAAAATAATTTTAATTCCCTTTTGATGGACGATTGGGGAATGAGAGGCGTGGTTTTGTATGCAAAATAAATTGGTCCTTTTTATCCCCATATTAAGTGTTTTCATCTTCAAGGTATCTAGCATATGTGGAGCAATTTCTGAGTGAGTTCTGGTAGATTCTTTGAATGAATTGATTATGTCAAGATCACAACATAATATTTTCCCTAACATCACCTTATCAAATTGTTTTCCCATTATGTTCTACATTTATTGGCAAGTGGGTCCCATTTTAGACCACCTAAAATCCAATTCTCTTTTAAAACCTCATTGTTGAGTCACTCATCCACAATAGCCCACTTTCAATAGGTTTAGAACCTTTAATATTGACTCAACAATCCAACTTGATTACTTTGTGGAACCATGCTATCTAAGAACTCCTTGTTTCCTTCGCATTTAGGATGTTTAGAATGTCATATTTAGGCGAAAATCCTATAAGGCTACAGCCTCAAAGCTCTACCACACCATGGAATCTCTTCTTGCAAACATTTTATCCCCCAAATTATAAGCTAGGGTTTCTCAACTCTCAACTAGGAGTAGATTGGAGATAGTGATGTATTGTTTGTAGTGTGTAGATCAAATCCAAACTTCACTAGCTTAAGGTGGGGGATTGTGCTTCCAAACACTTCTTTTGGTCTCTTTGTGCTCATTATTCCTCACTAAGTATCAAAAGAATCAAGGATTGTCATATGATGCTTTTTGAGGTACCATACATTCTCCAAGCATTGTTCACCACTATGAGAAGTTTTTAACTTCTCAAGAGGTATCGGTTGAGAGAGGTAAAGCTCTTCAAGATTATCTCAGTGGTGTTCCTTCTCAACTTTTCAAATCTCATTAGGCTAGTTGTGAGTAGATGCTCTATGTTGAAAACTTCAAGGAATTGATCAATTCCATGGTCAATGACAAGGCTTCTGGGTGGGACAAAATTTTTTTGTGAGTTCCACTCTACCATCTGGCCTTGTTTGGGTTGTAATTTACTTAAGATCTTTTTAGAAACCTATCATAACTAGTCTTTGGTCCAAGTGATTAACAAAGGAAATATCATGTATTCATACCCAATTCTGGTGACCCTAAAGATATTTTCTAATGACTACCTATCACTTTAGTCAATGTCTATTACAAGATCATTACCAAGGCCTTAGCCTTCAAGATCCATCACTTCATTATGAAAATTTTCCTACCCAGGCAAGCTCGCTTTGTAAAATCTAGATTTATTCTAGATAACATTATTGCTCTTTGGGAACGAATGAAGTGGTTCTGTCATTCTTGACAAAGTGTCATCTTCCTAAATATGATTTTGATAAGCCTATGATTGCATTTAATGGACGTTTTTTTTGGCTATGTTGGGTGCTTTTGCATATGGGCCCCATTTTATTTGTCCTATGAAATTTTTTTTTGGGAGCCTCAACATGTATCAACAGTAATAGCTACATGTCCTAGGATTCTGGGTTTTTCTATTCTATTTTCTAAGGGTGTCATTTGGCTCCTTTGTATGTTCTGGCTATTAAAGTCTTTGTTTTTTGTTAGAAAAAAATATCTCCACTGGGCAAGTCTGAGCCATTTTTCTACTCAAGTCACCTTCTCAGCTAGTTAATGGTCATTTTTTCCCTAACACTTTTCTTACATTGATTGAAGATGAGAAAATCATCAAGGAATCCCTCAACATCTCAACTATTTCTTCTTAGCTTATGGCTCCACCATTCATTCACATAAAATTGAGTGTTATCACCAATATTTCCTTTTAACTCCACCTTAGATGTTATAGTTTTGATGGGAATGGATTGGTCATGGGGAATATTTCATTTTGTAGGCATTCCCTTTTCCTTTTTATCCTCTCCCAAGGAATGTTAGAATGCAATCCTTGCAAGAATTGAGAAATTTTCCTAATGTTTTACCAATCTGCATTCACTAGCTGGTAAATTTTAGGTGTTCTCTAAAATTCTTGAGGTCACCCATGTTTATTATTCTTCTTGGTTGGATCTCTTTAAGGCCTTTTACCTCAAGCTTGAGAAGTTGAAAAGGAAGTTTTGGTGGGCTTCTTTGGATGATTACCATAGATTTACCAAAGTGGCTAGGGATTTTTGTTATCTCTCATGGAACTCTGGTGGTTTAGGCCTCCTTTCTTCCTAGAAGTAGATCTTGTCCTTGTGTACTAAGGGAATTGTTCATTTCACTTATATAAATGCAACTTGGTAAAACCTTCTCAAACACTACATTTCTTCAAGTTTTTTGGTTAATAGGATAGTGGTCTAAAATCACTCAAGTCTAGGGGCTTCCCCTAGCTTTGTTTCCAAAGGTTTGTGGCCTCCATTTTAAAAACCATGGAATTTGCACACAAAGGGATCTTCTTTCTAAAGTCAATATGCATCTTCAATCTTGGCAAGATATAAAATATCAATTTCATCTGTCCCTAGCAGAGTGGTAGACATTCAAAATGGCCATATTTATTTTTTCCTATGTATATGATACAAAATATTGGTATTCACTATGTGGATCCCTGATGGAATGATTGGTGTTAGTTTCCCATAGCCACATGTTTTTAGAATTGCAAGTTGAGGTTGGGTTAGGTCACTATCTTTTTATGTAATTTCATATGGTGTCTACATTTAATCATCAGTGACATTTCCAATATTCTTAGCCTATTTAGTTGTGTAGGTTCTATAATATGTATTTTCTATTATTTAGCCTAAGATTGTCCTCTTTTCCTAGTGTATTCCATTTGAAGCCTTGTCTTTGGACTATCACCTCTAGCATGTGGGGATCCCTCGGCCTCATTGCCCTTTTTTGGGTAGTTGAAATCCTTCAAACACTTCATCTAGTTTTTCCATCATGCTCAAAATTAATGAGTTGGATTCATGATTTATTTTTCCCCTTTTAGACAAGACCATTTTCCTAGCATATGGCTCTGTTTTGGGATCAACTACACATTCCCTTAAAAGTTACCTAGATCTCACACTCTTTCAGGGTGGAGATAATCTTTTATTTATGGAAACATAGGAATTTTATTTTTATTTTCACATAGCTCTTTGGATGTAAATGTTTTACTTTTCAATAAAGAATATATTGGAAATAATGTGATGCTCTACTTCTAGTTTAAGGATGATAAAGTAGCTTTGGAGGGATCTACCTCCAAGAGATTCTTGAGCATTGGGGGAATTCCCCTTGTATGGTTACCAAGGTCTCTCTAGATAAGCCCACATCTTGCAGTTAGTCTCAACCTTGTGGGCTTTGACCTCATAGTCTTAGGCTTCCCATTGTCAAGCTTGTGGTTGGAGTGGTCTTTCTAGGTAGCACTCTGCCTCTCTATTGGATAGGAGCTTTTCCTCTAGATGATGTTTAAGTCATGCAAGACCATATACAAGTGGTGACATTGGTTGACCAACTTCTGGTGGTGAATGTGGGTTTCCTAGTTCTTCCTAATATCTTGCCAAGTTGGCAGTGGCGATCTACCCCATGTGAGAGTACAAATATATATATAGGAGGTTTTTGTTATTTATGTTGGGCATTCTCTTCCTAATGTCACTCTTGACCCTACCTATGTATGGGGAAAATGAATGACAAAGATCCTCTATTTCCACCTTGTGGTGCTACTCTTTATACTTAAGTTATTGTTATTTATTTTATTTTCTCTCTAGGCTCTATGCATGTTTCCTATTTTTTGCTTTGCATGTTAGTAAATTGATTTCCAGGAATTGTCCATATGACTCATGAGGGGTGATATCGCATCCCCAAACTTTATTTTATGAATAGTTTATCTTATCTCAAATTAATAGAAACTGGCATGACATTCATCAAAACAAAGAGTCTGCAGTGTTCAATACATAGTTTGTGTTGTGCTCAACCCTGCTTGTCATTTATATATGTCTCGTGTCCAATTCTTCCAATTTGAAAGATTAAAACTCAACAATCAAATTTTGTCGATATTCAAAATTTTAGTGTAATTTTGTCACTTTGTAAATTGATGGTTGATTATTCTTTCCACATTAGTTTTCTTTTGTTGAAATCTGCACCCTCAAAGATATTACATTGAGTTTTCATCAACCTTTATTACTTCCTCCCTTTGTTGCAAAGAATCTTGTTTCCCTTCTATGCAGATTTTTTTTTCGCTCATGTGCTTGTCTTCTCCATTCTTGCACTTTTCTTTGTGAGGGAGACATTCTTTCTAAATTAGTGAGTTACTCACTTCCCTCTTCCTTTCATGCATCCTATCCCCACACAGTTTATGCTTAATGGACTAGATAGGCCCCTACTTTCACACTGAAACCTTTATATTTTGAACCCATAAATTATTAGAAGAGGGGTGCTTAGCTCCAAAATAACAATGAAAAACTAATGTTTACATTACATAAATTATGTCATGAATGTAAAAAGATTAGCATTCATAATTTGGTGATTATTTAAAGTTTCATATAGACTAAAAGTATTTAAGGGTAAAATTCTAACTCTTTTAAGAATGAACATGAACATAGAGGGAATGATTTTATACATGGGAAGAAACCATGACTCATGATAGTGATATGAAATAATGTTTGATTAGGTCCCTTCAACTTCACCCTTCTCGTGTTACTACTATCATTATGAAGAGTTTGGCATCACTAATATCAAATAGTAATCAAGTTGACAAGGATTGTGGTTTTAAGAAAATGATGAAAATCATGATTCTGGTATATGAATTTTCCCTGTAGGATTCAAATCCAAATGTTCCTAGAGTGGATGCTCCTTGTTTAATAATATAATTATAAATTCACATTAAGAGTGTTAAAATATAGACATAAAGGTATTTTCATAAATATTAATTCATCTTTTAAGTTGTAAAATTCAAAATCAATCCCAACCATCTAAAATCAATTTCAAAATACTTAAAGTTAATTTATGCAGATATTTTTTTTAATTCCTTTTTAGTTTTATTATATGTGTGAACCATTTTTTTGAGAGATACATGTAAAAGAATTGAGACTCTTTCAAAACCTTATTACCTTTATAAAAAGCTTACCAAAATAATTAGTTTTGATATGCTAAATAAATATCAAAAAATATATCAAATTAATAAATAATGTGTAAATAATTAATATATAATTACAATTAAATATAACGAGAAGTCAATGGGCCCTTGGTCTATTAGTGAAGTTAAAGGGTTCTTAAAGAGCCTACTAAAGATCAAGTCTTGCTGAGTGTAAATCTTTGACACCATGAGAGATGACAAAAGATATATA
>MU227672.1:860330-879643 GCA_018584345.1 Thuja plicata
TATATATATAAACAAGAGCTGCATGCAACAAAGATTCTGCCATTTGCCAAAATTTGGAAAAATTAGCTTCTATAGTAGGAGAGGGTGTGCTTCATAATACTATAGTATTAACGTTGGTGGTTTTTTTGCCTAGTGTAAGCTATGGTAAGAAGGTTGAGCCCGATTCTTAGTTAATTAATTCAAGTGATATACTGGACATTAACCTCTAGAAAAGAAACCTTTGAAACTTATCAATTGGTATGGTTTATGCTTTCAGAAATTTCTTGTACATAGACCTATGAAATGGCTTGATTATATTTGGAAAATGTAAGAGAAACAAATACTTGAATAGAAAAATAAATTCAAGTACGAAGACTAGATTAGAAAAAAAAACTGGAAATAAAAACGCAGGCAAACAAGATTGTTATTGGAGTTTTCACCTTGTAGGGACCATAACAACATTGATAGCCACAAACAGTAAGAATTTAAAATTTAGAATAAGAGTAAAATGGAAGTATTGAAGGCTAGGAAATTGACTAGAACAAGATCCCTAAGTATGGAGAGAGTGATACAAATGAAAATAAATATGGACACAAAACACACCTCCTTCCATTAGAAAACATTGAAGGCTCAAATAGTACATGCAAAGCTTGAGTCCTATGATATTTGGAATGGTTTATGAGCCAATTTTTTAAAGGTTTTCAGTAGTAAATGGAGAGATTTAGTATAATCAATAATGACCTTTGGAAAGGGCTTTGACAATTGGTATTTGGGGGGTACATCTCCCGAGAGTAGGTCGCCTATGTCTTACAGCCACATGCAGAAATGATTGGTGAGACAATAAAAGTTATCATCCGTGGACAAATCAGGGCACTTGCAGGTATTGTTGGTGTGCATAAGAATTATTCTATAAACATATGTTCAGGTGACTGTCATTCTATTTTATTCATCTAGAACTATCATCATTGGAATTTATAATTTTAGAAAAGTTACACGTTCAAGCCTTTTATTGCTCTTAAAGATTCAGTTCCTCGAGCTATTTTTATTTTCCTATTATTCAAGCTGTAATAGCACTTCCTTATGCTTGTTACCAAGACTTTCATTGTTCTTTTAGCTTCTATTCTTTGAGTTATTTTGTTTTTCTATAATTCAGGTTGCAAATACACTTCCATATGTTTGTTACTTCTCAATAAATGACTAATGTAAAAATAAATTTTTGCTGCTAGTGAACATTGATGAATACTTTAGATCCTTTCATTTCTGAATTGATATCCTTGAATATTAATGCTTTTTGGATCATGACTTTTAATTGAAACTAAAAATAACATGAATTCCAAAGAAAAAAAAATGAATTAGATGATCATTTTAGAAATGAAGACCTAAAAGAAAATAAGTGAATGCGTCTCTCTTGTTCATGCAAGACATCAAAGTTATCAGGAATATTACTGGCTTTTCAAGGTGACTTTTATTTTAAGAATGTAGGAGAAAAGGTTGAGGAAACACTCACTTGGGGTTTTAAACCCTAAATTTGAATTGATAGATACTTATGCTTCATGTCTAGTATGTATGTTGTCATTATCACAACACTATAATTTATAAGCATGAAATGTTAAACTATTTGTAGAGAAGGCAGAATGCAACCTTAAAAGGAAAAAACATGCAAGCATTTTGTTCATATTAAAGAGATTGTCATGATAGATCTTAAGAAGGGAATGAGATCTGGCATTGAAGAATCCCACATTTTACTAAAGATCATTAGAAAATTGTAAGAGACATCAAATTTCCTTTCTATAGTTCATAAGAGTTATAGTGATGCTTCTAGAAATAATGATGTTAGCTTTTTTAGCATTAATATTTTGTATTTTGGATCACACTCACAAATTTTCTCAAACACTGATGCTAAAAAAACACTACAGAGATATATTCTGAAGCATTGATCAATTCCAGAAAACTATCTTTGCTTCCTCTACAAGTTGTATTGGTGATGACATGAAACATCTCTCTTGAAGCATATGAGGACAAAAGAAGTTATAAGTTATATATTAATTATGAAAACTAATAATTCCAACATTATTATTATAGATTACTTGAGAGATCTAGAAGTGAGAGGTGAGAACAATATCCCAAACTTTGGGATTTGCCCTTTGAATTAATTTCTTGGCACCCCCAATATTTCTAAGTTGCTAAACTTGAGGCCAATATCTACATGAATGAAGTCGGCGAACCTTTTTTCTTCCAGTCCAAGTCGTAAAAATTCTATACACTTCAACATACAAGGAAAAATATTTCCCTTGAAGCGGTTATCACCAAGAAGAAGCTGTTGTAGAAAACCCTTGAAGTGGTTATAAAATTTTGAAAAGGGGCGGGGATAACATGTTTGTGTCTCTTATACACTTCCCTCCACTGCTTTCTTGCCAATATGTGCACTCTACTATAGTAGGTAAGCCTCAACATTCACCCCTCACTTCATTTCCCTTGGCACCAAATGAACTCACACCCACCATGATGGAACTGTCGTGAGATTTATCACGGAAAAAACTTGTGCGACATTATCAGAATCCTGAAGCCTTCAACAGGGCAAACCTTAATCTAGTGGAAATATGGCAGGCTACAAACTATAAGACAGGTCATCAAAATCAATGCAAAATAGCACAACATAATCAAGGCACGTGGATTGTGCAGTGGGATACCACAAATAAAATTGAATGTTGTTACAGGTGACCATGTATTCCAACTTACACTACATTCGTCACCTACCCTGATTTTCTGCTCAATTTTTCAAGAGGAAATTGAAAAATACCATGGGGAAAAATTACCACAATCAATAGAAAAAAAAAATATTTAAAATTAAAAAATTTATTTTAATAGAAATATTTGCACATAACATAGGATAAGTGGAAGTTGCACAATTTCCAAGCAGCAAATTAATTCGGTTTAGTGCAATGAAAACATTAGTCTCCGCCTATAGAAGGCGGGACTAACAAACATGTTTCATTTAAAAAAAAAACTGTCTACATTTATGAAAAGGGAAGAAGAACAATAGTCAAGTGCATGTGTCATTTTAGAATAGAACAAACTGAACACGTTTTTCTTTTATGAAAATGGTAGAAAATCAAAAGTCGATCGTTTTGAATTTGATACAAGAAAAAAGCATTATTCTATTTTATTTTAAATAGCAATCTCCACTTAACATCCTCGTATTTTCAATAGCTAAAAGCTTTGAAATTGTCTTGTTAAAATGTGTGAATAGCATTATTGGACATCCTATGGAGGCGTTGGGCAGCAATAGGGAATGCCATTATTTGCACAGCACAGATTTTGACAGCATCCATCGATGCTACTATCTGTCAGATGACGGTGGTGGCGATGGTGTCCGAAGAGCTACAAAGTTCACCAAATTCAGAATTAGACTACAACACAATTGATTGGTTTAAATTATACACATTAAATGTTGATTCTTAGGTTAAAAGTACTAAACAATGAGAATTTAATGTTTAAATGATGATTCTTTGCTTAAAAGTACTAAACAATGAGAATTTAATGTTTACTGATATTTTCTAGGCTTAATATATTGCTTAGTGTGGTTGGAGAGCAACAACCAAAATACAAAATCTATTGAAAGTTTGAATATTAGCTTACAGGAAGAATCCCCGACAGCGTTCCTTTTAAATATCCTTCACGTTTTGGAGCTGCGTCATTTAAAGCTAGTATTTTATATTAAACACCAAAAATTGTTAGAATACATTAAGAACACTATATATATATATATATAAAATAGGTAGGTCCAAATTATACTCTAACTATTAGACTATCAAATTAGACAGATTTTTTTAAGATAAGATTAGAAATGAAATAGTTCTTATAAACTGTATAAACGTTTTAAAATGACTAGTGACTAATAATCCGGAGCTGATCAAGGCAACCTCCATATAAATTGTGTTTTGTCCTCGAAAGTCTACTGGACATATAAATAGAATAGGGAAATAGTTAAACGTACCTGAAGTTTGATAGGCATGGGGAAAAGTAGGGACATCTTGATCTTCTGAGACATATCGGCCTTCGCTAACATCACAGAATAATAAGAGCGGAAGAATAAATGCCAAAATCAACACAAGGAAATCCATTTTGAAAACCATGGTGTTGTTATCACAGTTCAAAGAAACTTTAGAACCCCAAAACACAATTTATGGCAAAGATATCGATTTCAACAAGAAAGGGGATGGTTTGGTCTTTTAAGAGATTTCTGCGAACAATCTCTTCAAATGCTTGTGAAAAATGTTAACGTCGAACGCAAGGAAACAGCTGGCCTTTTTTAATGACTTCAAAGGGTTATTAAAGAAGTTTGTTCAATTCTATTGTTGAATAACTCGTTGGTCATTAAAGAAGGGGATGCACTTGTTGAATATGATCACAAAGAAAATTTCTTATTTCACCAAATCCCAACTGACCTAAGGCCTTAATACATAGGAATTTGTCAAATATTTGGAATTGACAAGGTCAGTCATAAATAGTGGGGAATATAAATGTTAAATAGAATTTGAATTTTGAATAGAAATGTTAAAAAGAGTTTGAGTTTAACAAAAACAATTTTTAGTATATGTGAAGTTTGATTATTATTCATTATTTATAAAATACCGTTTTATTTAGCAATTTGATTGGTTAAATAAGTGTAGGGAAAAAATTTAGTAATGTTTGTTAAATTATTAATAAATATTTATAAAGGAGAAGGAAATTGTAAAGTTTGATTATTATTTATTATTTATAAAATAAATTATCATTAAACAATTTAGTTTGTTAAAAAATATGGAAATGTTTGTTAGAGATTATTAATAAATATTTAAAATTTTGACAGAAATTATAAAGTTTAATTATGATATGTAAATGAGAAGAATGATATTTTCGAGTGTAATAATTGAATTTGTAAATGTAATTATCATCACCATTGTACCTAAATGAATACACTTAGTGTAATTAAAGAAGTGTCAATAAAAAAAAAATGTGTAGAAAATTAAAACAAAGAATAAAGAATCACAAACAAGACACCATATTTATTGTGCTTCATCATAAAGGCTACATCCACTTACTAAGTAGGGAAAGCTCTTATTAATCTCAGTTTTTAGAATAGATTGTACAATAGCAATCTATTCGAATATATAAGCATTATTTCCTGATCATGGTAGCAAATTTGTCTTGAAAAATTTGTTTAAAATAAATGGAAAATAAAAATGTTTGTTGAAACTGAAGTTTTCATTTGTTCACTTAGACCACAAGATTACAAATAAGACGAATTCTCCACACAACACACCATTCTCTTCCAATCCTTGATCAAATGCCAAACCTTCATAAACCTTCTCCTTATGAAATTCTTCCTCTTCCACTACCTCATCCTATGAGGTATTTGATCTTCCACTTTAATCTCTACATTCACTCACCAATTGATGGTCTTCTGTGTCCATTTTTTTTCTTCTTTTCTCACCTTATTTCTTTTCTTCTTTTCATTTGTGTGGATTGCTACCGCATCTTACCCCTTCTGACTACATCTATCCTTCTTCAAGGGATTTATCCATATCTCATAGCTCTCTTCCCAATATCATCCCAAGAATGAAATCATCAGAAGCCTCCTCATGATCCACTTCATTTTCATGTCCAAACTCGTTCTTTCATTTACTCTGATGTTTTACTCACCTTCACTTTTCCTTATCAATTTCAAGACTCTACAACCACTGCTCCCCTTCTTGTGCAAACTACCTCCTTTATCTCTATAAGATATATATTTTTATCATTAGTTTATGTCAATGTTATAGAGTAAAGAAGAACTAGTCAGTGAAAGGAGTTACTCATATATTTGACTAGTCAGTAATTCACATCGAGCTAGTCAATGAATTAATACATAAAAGACAAGTTGGTATAGGAAAAAAGAGTTAAAGACCAAGTATCGAGCGTCTACAGTTACTGAGTGTTACATTATACTGAATGCAATGGACACCGAGTAGATAATCACCGAGCACTAAAATTCTTATAACCATGTTGAAGGAGTTACTCAACCAAGTTAGATAGTGAGTCATAAATGCGAACAGATCATATTTAATGCTTTTAATAGCATTAATTACATTACTACAAGCATTGATAATAGTTTATTACATGATCAATGATTCAAATAAATCAGAGTGAAGATCTAAGGCATTGATCAAGCAACAAAAGAAAGTTTTCTAGTACTATTAGGAGTGTATTTTTTTTGGCTTGGCTGGTGTCTTATGGTGTTTATCAAATAAAATGAAGTTAATTTTTATATAACTTAAGCACTTAATTCATGTCTTTAGGTTGTCATTGGGCGGGGCCATTCTTATGTTTATCTTATAGACTTAACGCTTTGATTATTTTATCCTAAGTCTAAATACCCTGTGGACCTTTTAAATATTACATCATGTATCGTGCAACTCAATCTTAATAAAAAAAATGGATTAATTACTTAAAGTGAAGATGTAGTCTATTTATCAATTAATCCATTAAGCCATCATGACATCTATCCTCTGGATGACCTCATGGGTCCCAGGTAAAGAAAGGCAGTAAAGACATAGTGGGTTTGAGAAGATCTGACGGTTGCCTTAATGACTTGAAGTCAAGATGAACAATATCTATCAATTAATCCATTAAGCCTATAGAACATGCCTCCCAGTGGCTCTAGCTAAGGTCAAAAGGGAAAAGTTAAAGGGGCAACAAGTTGCAGAAGATCTATCAGTCGGATTAAAGGCTTAGTGATGAGATGTGCATGATATCACCTTTAAGCCATTAAGCATAACTGACACATGGCACATCGCAAGCCCAACACAATGGTGAAGAAGATATTACAATGATGCAACTTAAAGTTAACCTGATGGTAGGCGCATTTCCTCAAATTAGAAGATGCAGTTCTTTAATCATTAAGGCATTGCACCCTTTTGACACATGGAAAGCTATCAGGTTTTTGGCCTATCGGTGGTCGGTTATCAAGTGATCAAGTAGAAAGGATTCTATGGTCTGCATAATTCCTCATGAAGTTGATCAAAATCTAACCATCAAGGCATTACGACATCCTGCCCCGTGTCTTAGTGGGTCCCGATCAGTGACAAGGTAATTAAGGTAAAGTGCAGTCAAGTTGGAAAAAATCTAACGGCTAGCGTATTGCCTTGAAGGAAAAGTGCTCAAGATCTACTTATTAAGGCATCATTCCTTAATGACGTGAGTCCATGGCAGGCTAGACTCGGGTCAGAGGGTAAAGTAAAGACCGATCAAGTGGGTTTTGATCAGATGGATAGCGTAAAGCCTCAAAGAAAAATTGAATGAGATCTAGTCATTAAGGTATTACTCTCAGCTGACATGTAGCATAGATGATGTCATTGGGCCCGGGTTAAAGGAGCGTCAAGTTAAGGAAGATCTAAGCATCATCTCAAAGCCTTGAAGCAGAGATGTGGATGATCTAGTTTTAAGACATTGCAACATGGTGCCACGTGGCTGTCTCAGGAAACATAAATAAGATTTTGACCATTTCTTTTGCTTTGATCCCAGGTAACTTAAGATGAAGATCAAAGGTCATGTTTTAAAGTTGATCTAAAGATATGTCCTGATCGTTGATACCAAAGATTGCACCACCTATGACCGTTGCAAGCCAAGTTTGAATATTTAAATGTTTTTGATATTTTTTGTCATGGTTGTGTGTTCTCAAACTTGCAATTTAAGTGGCTCGAGGTCTTGTTTTCCCATGATCAATTTTAATGGCACCGTTGGGTGGCTGGGGATATTTTATATGGTCTTGGAAGCATTTAGTGCAGCATGGTGGTCTCATATGTTTCTGGTCTACTTTCTATTTTGAGGTCTTTCTTCCCATGCCATGAGTGCTCTTCATTTATGATGTTAGATCTTTTCTTGTGACTTGGTGAGTGGTATGTCAGCTCAGATTTTTTTGTGATCTTTTGGAGAAAGAGTAGTTGGGAAAGAAGGACTTTTCTTAATTGCTGTGAAGGACTAATGTCAGAAAAAACCTCTTCTAGGGTTTTTATTCTCCTATTTATCCCTCTCTTTTCTTGGTTGTAAGGGTTCCATAATTTTTGGCTTCTAAGTGTGAATCCATGATTTTAGTTCCAAGGATATAGGAGATTCATGTTAGATTGTAATACATGTTAAGATAAATAGTTCTTTGATCTTTTGCGAGTTATTGAATGGTGTAATCGTTTGGTCATATTGTTACATATTTTTGACTCATTATACTTAATATAGTTATCTCATATTCAACTCTCTCCTTGGTGTTCATTGTATGAGTTTTGGATTTTCTAATCCATTACATAGAGTTATCTGTGTATATGTTATATTTCATAGTTCTGATCTAAGATCAGATTAAATACACTTTGGCTATGACATAGATTCATTTACTGTAATTACATAAGGATCTTATAACTAAGTGTATGATTTGAGATTTTTTTTGTTTATAGCTATTATTCTTTGCCAATAGGTTGTCTTTTATTTCAGTATTTGCATTGAAAGATTTCCCAATGGATAAGGCACTGATCAAGAGCTAGTTTACTCTTTGTTGACGCATGTCTGATAGAGTTTCTTTATGTTCTGCCTTTTAAACATCAAAACCATATTCAAGTCCCTATTATTTGTGGTTGTTTTTTGTTTTCCCATATGGTAATTGAGAGTCAATGAATTGTTGGTTGGCATTTAGTACTTTCTTATCATAGATCTGTTGTTTAAATCAAGATATAGTAAGGAGTTGTCAAAGTTACATCAATATGGATTAGGTGCACCCGCCTTGGTTTAATAGAGACAAAAGTGCAGAGGGAAGTCTTGTCCCTATAGTTGGTCCAATTGTCTTTTAGAGATTCCATACTTGGAGCTAACCTCTAAGGCTAATCATCCAAGGAAAAGAAATAAGAATAGACATGTCCCTCAAAATGAGAGACAAGTGGAGAACACAAGAATAGAAGAACCAATCCAGCGTAGTCATGAAGGAAATGCATCAGAGTATGAAGAAGCTACTGATTTGGGATTGGGTGCTTCTGAAGATTATCATTCTCCTAGCGAGAAGGAGATTGCAGAATCAAATACTACTCTCCCTGATTGTGATAGTGTGCCAGAATAAATTGTTGAACTGGATAGGAGAATCCATGAGCAAATTTCCATTAGATAAAGAAGAGAAAAAGAAAAGGAAGATAAGATCAAACATGACCACAGTTTGCTTTAGAAAAAGAAGTGGTGATTTTTGAGGTTGGAGGCAATGAACCAAGGTGAAGAGCATGAACAAGCCAAAGAGGAACCTGTCATCTAACAAGTCCTTACTACCCAAGAAATGAAGAATAAAGGTAATCAAAAGGTGGCAGGCGTTCAAATAGATGAACTTGTGAATCCCAAGGTTTCATTAGATAGAATGTCCAAGTTGCGTACTAATCTAGAAAGGGCTAGAATGGAGAAGGAAATTATAGCTAAAGAGCTTGAAAAGGTGGAGTTCGAGGTTGTTTCTATAGAAATGAAGAAAAAAAGTGGATTTTCCCAGACAAACTTCTAGGCCTGCTGGTACTAAGGAAGCTACAACATCAAATTACAAGGAATCTACTTCTTAGAATGACAATCCTTTTCCAAGGAGACTAACTCAGGAAGAAAGGTACAAACAATTCTCCTTCATTGATATTCCTAGTTATCCAAATGTAGTCCCAAATGAAATTAGAGATAAACTTCCCAAGTTCGTAGGGAATAATGTTATTGTTACCCTAACTTACAAAATTCATCAAAATAACCACAAATAGGAAAAGATTGCATATTTAGAAGAGTCTAATTAATACTATCCTTCAGATATTATTAATTAACATTTTATCATTACATTCATTGTCAAAAGTTATCATTTGTGCTCTAAGAATTGATCACATTCCAGAATTTCTAAATTTAAAAACTAATCAATTACATTGTGCATTCAAACTGAATGTAATATACAAATGTCTTTTCATATTTCTTTTCATGTCAAGTAAAAGAGTACATTAATAGAAAGCATGATAGAAGTATGGAGTAGGGGTCCCATGCATTGTCTTGTGGTTGGTCGCTTGTTGGTTGTCTGTCGGGTCCTAGGTCTCTAAGTCCAGGTTTTCATCTTCATTTAGGTCTTTTAGGGTTTAACTTGCATCATGAGAGAGAAAAGAGGTGTCATATCGATTTGGGTCTAAGCAATACATGGGAGACAAACAACATACAATAAATTCTTCTAGTACTGCATATCAGTTTGATAAAATCAATGTAACAAGAAAACATGCATCCACAATATCTGAAACATAGCATTAAAGGGACTTGTTCTAAACATGAAACCTTTTTCTATTTATGGTCACTTTGATGGATATTATTCTTATCTTTATAACCAGATATTTGAATGAAAGAGATTTAGTATTCCTATCTGAGAAACCTTTTTCAGAATTTGATCAACCTATTAATTCAACAAACACAAATAAACCAACCAACATTCATGAATGAATGCCATCCTGGATGACACTCACCCAGAAACATTAATTATTTCATTTTATCTGCTGACCTAATAGATTGATTAGTGATATATCATAAGAGGTGATCAATGACTGAGTGCAGATAGCAAGAGAAAATACAGATGCAGAAAAGGATCCATGATACTACAGGAGACACATGAGAAAGGAAGTATTCTTAATGAACTAGATTATGCAGAAAAGAAGGATAAGATGTTCACTAACATCATGCAAATCAGAAATGAAGGCAATCTTGTTAAAGTGCGTATCAAATGTAGGGAAGGCATAATAGTTATTTTGAAATTAACTATTGAAAAATGCATGCCTAGCTATCACCATTTTTATATTATGATATATTGTTGTTTATGTTTATGAAATAGTAGGATTTGCAAAGAAATGGGTATACATAACAGAATTAACAATGTACATATAAACTGCAAGTGAAAGTCAATAAGAAAATATTGAAACAACAGTATGTTGGTAGGCTTTCTTGGAGTAAACATTCATGAAAAATAACAACGTTATGAGCAAGGAAGTGTATGTTCATCAACTGAAGAATTCAAACAATAGTATAATGGTTCATAACTTCAACACAAAGTTGTACTTATGTCCTTAATGCACAAAATTTCAAGACGTGTCTTTATACAGGGTATTTACATAGTTACATTGTATTATGGTATAATGTTCATCGTGCATCTGATTTAGGGCATATAGTCATAAAAATGGAGTATTCATGTCTTCAGGGTTCCTGTTATGAAGATTATCTATGGGAGTCACGAGCCCGTGCTTGAACCCCATGGGTAGTGTCTTATATGCTAATAAACAAACAGTGTATTTTCACGCTGGAAGGAAGAACACTTTTACAGTGATCTGAAATGACATGTTTTGATATATTTTGCTCACAGTTTCACTAGTGAATGTTGAATGTTATTTATTTTTTCTAATTGCTGCAGGGGAAAAAAAAAATTATTTTTTTTGAAAGACAGAATAATGAGAGAAAAGTTCAGTTTACAGAGATGGACATTTTTGTCCTCATGACAATATTGTTCTATTTGAAAAATATTAAGTGAAGTGCATTTGTATACAAACAAGATAGCCATGCAAGAGAACTTGAGTTCACATCAAATATACACCCGTTCAAGATCAACTTAATAGCTATGTGGGTATGTCTTTTTGTTGTTGTTGTTGTTGACATTAATAAAGAAAAGAGAGTAGTAATGAAGGAAATGACAACAAGTAAACAATAGAGGGTAACTCTGAGTATGTTTAGGGTTGCAAAATAAGTGATGAAAGACAATGCTAGAGTTTTGAAGTGAGCAAACAACTACTACAACATACAGAGCATTAATACCAAAACACCTCAAGTTGTTGGGCCCAGAGATGTGTATTTTTAATAACTCATAAAAATGAAGTTGTTGAAACTCAAAGTTACACATTTTGAATGCATTTAAAATGTAGAAGTAACAAGAAAAGACCATATGTAACTTATCTCAAGAAAAGAGGACAAAAAGACCAAGTTAGAGATGCAGATTAGAAGCCAAGTGTCGTGGGTTACAACAAAGGAGATGAAGCCTAATGTTTTTGGAAAGGAAGAAGATCAACAGAGAAAGTTGTGACCTCTTCAAGTGTAAGTTCACCATAGACTGGGGATGAGTCTAAATTAGTGGCTAAGACACCTAGTTTTGAGTCCAAGTTCCATAGATTCCTCTACACCTCTAAACCATAGTTCATATTCACTCCAAGATTACAGTGGGTGTTAAACTCCCAAATTCAAATTCTTAGTTCAAAACAAAGAGCAGTGCCATATGTTATGGCTTTGAAAAAAACAACAGATCCTGAGCTCTGTGAGTTACCTCTGCAAAGTGTTTCACACATTGGAGGCCATCGGTCATGAATCATAGTCGACAGAGCCCAAGCTCTTGAACTCCAAGTTCAACCAGATAAACTCCAATAGAATCCACAAAATATGCCTTAGGTTACAACAGAGCAAGATCAAACCTATGGTTTCCCACAGAGCCTGAGAAGCCAAAGCTTCTCCACATACTCCAGAATCAAATTCAGTGCCATTGATTATGGCTTCCCAACTCCAGTTCAAACAAGCATGGCGGCCCATAGAGAAGAAAACCCTAGATACAAATCAAATCGCTAAACACTATGCATTGTGTTTTACCCAATTTTGAAGTCCACTGACAAATGGAGTAAATTCTATGACAGTTCCCAGTGCATCCACATTCCATCCAAAGTGCCACGACATTACTTTTCATGCCACAAAGACAACATTACATCTTTTCAATGATCTATTTAGGTCAGTTATGAGCTATTCTCAAGCATTGAGCTCGAGTTATATCAAATTGAGTATACCATGGTTGGATGATATAAAATCAGGGTTTAATTATTTGTTGCTATCTTAGTAGAGTTAGGGTTTCCTATGGTGTTAGGATATGTTTGGGGTTGTTTTCCTTTAGAGTTGATGTATTCAGGTTTATACATTTTTTATGTTATGTAATAAAGTTGGTGGGGTATATAAAATGGATGTATTTTATTTACCAACTTTAGGGCTAAACATAGGGCTTGATTTAGGGCACTTGTTAAGCCATATAGTTTAATAGCTTGCTATTGTTGGGGGATTTTTGGGGGGAAATGTTTTAAAAAATTAAGCCATGTGGGCTATATAGTGGATCCTCTACTTCATGTTGAGGGGTTCAAGACTGTAGAGAAAAGAGCTTTTAGTGAACTTCTTGTTCCTATAGCTACCTATTTATGCTTTTGTATCTATGGTTAGTTCATGTTTGTGATATCGATTTTGCGCAAGAGGACGATTGTATTCCTTTCCATTATTTTTAGATTCATTCATGTAACTGCACATGGATTTTGAGGAGAATATAGTTGATCCATTTTTCATACATCTTGTGGTTATCATTTGTTCAAATCCTATTCAATTTTCTACATTCAAGTGTAACACATCTGTAGCATAGATTAGTGGATTGTATCGATTCCTATTCTAGATTACAAAATATAAGCCTTTTGCAGAATATGCATGTTGTTTATAGTAAGATTGTTATTTGTGGTTAAACCCTAGTAGTGACTTTCAAATTAGCCTATGTATTGGATAGTGAGTGATATTGCAGAGATCATTAGGGTATGTTAAGTGAATGTCAACTGGAGGCTTTGAGAGATCTGAATCTTATTTGGTGTATCACCTTTCAAGTTTTATTCATATAATTTTTGTTAGAATTTCACCCTTTCCTTCGAAAATCAGAAGATAGTATAATATTGATACCCAAATTTAGTAGGAACCAACCTAGAATCTGGAGACTCCTTCTCAATCATAGTCCACCGATAGCTAGAGAAGGTTTCCATTGTTAGGATAGAATACCTATAAAGCCCCAATGCCTGAGTTGGGGTGGTAATTCTAAACCTCAACAGTTTTTGGCGCACCCAGTGGGACACTTTGTGATACATGAACCAAATCCAAACAAGGAGTGGAAAAGACTTTGAGTATTTACTGTTATCACATTCTAGGAGAGGAAGAACTTTGCAAAGAGAGCCTAGAGGTACAAAAGAGCTATCCTTCCATCCTGTATCAAGGGGTAGGAAGCCAGGAAGACCAAGGAAAAGAAGATCTGAGAGAAGTTCATCTCCTCCAACTTACTACACTAATTTACCAAATTCTGATCAAGAATCTTCAGAAAATCTGGCAACACTTCAATTTCAAGTTGTTCTTGAGCCATCATCAGTAGAGGAACTAATTGAAGTTGCAGATCTCGCTTTAGCAACACCATGAATTGCTAGAAGGTTTCCTTTTGTTCCATTTGATCAAGGCAGTCCTCTAAGGATTGAAAATCACAACAACATACCATTGGCAGCATTAAAGGGATTGCCATCTTTCACAGGAGAAGGACAAACAACAGCCATTGAGCACATTAGAGCTATTGCTTCTCTTTGCAATATCCATCACATCATAGAGAGGAATGTGGCTTTGAAGCTACTAGATGCATCATTGAAGGGCAAAGCATTGGAATGGTTGTGAACTCTCCAAGTTGGATCTATTGCTACATGGGATGCATTAGGTGAGGGATTATCTAAGTTCTTGTAAAATAAATCTGATAATATTTCTTCGGTAGAAAAACTAACTACTATCAAAAGGGTTCCATAAGAAGAGATGAGTGATTTCAATCTCAGATTTTAGAAGACTTGGAATAGGAATCTAGACACGGTAAGACCTTCTGCTGAATATACATTTTTATACTTTCTTAAAAGCCTAAATAGTGATATTTCAGTAATGATCCAATCTATGGGGGGAAATTCTTTACCTTAAGCTTTTGATATTGCAATAAGGGCAGATAATAGTCTCATTCAGGTAAGAAAGATAGCTCCTAGGCCACCCATACCTTACTTTCCTAACATTCAGTCCAGTATGCCATTAGTTGTTCCACCTTTGGCCTCATTGCCAACTTATAAGAGTGAAGAAATAATCCCCGCTATCCCTTCTAATGAGTTGCAAGGTATAACAGATATCCAACAAAAGATTGAGAGCTTATTACAAACCTTTGGAAATGAGCTAGTGAACCTAAAAAGGCAGCAAAATCAAGGCAATCCAATAGCCCATAATCAAAATCAGTTTGCTAGTTCTTCATCCTAGCAGCCTACTCAACCAACTTACCAAAGTGGAAAGCAGCAATACCAAGGAAGTAACACTGCAAATAGGCAAAATTGGAATCAAAGGCCTTATAGACCTTACAATCCTGCACCTCTTAATACTATTAGGGATATTGTTCCTAACCAAAAAAATATTGCTGCCAATTTTGAATGGTGATTTCCATGCAATGAATGCCACAATCAATCCACATGTGCTAATGGAGTGCTTAATCAAGCCCTAATGGTTCAAAATGCAATTGATTCACAACCTACTATATCTACTGAAGAGACTCAACAACACCCTAATCTGACTACTTCAGACACTGCATTTCTTAATTGGCAAGAGGAAGAGTTCTGTGGAGTAAATGATGCTTCACCTGTATCAACAAACACAAGATCCAAGAAGAGAGATCTAGAATCAGAGCAATCAGCTGCCAGGTTTGCTACCACTACTCAATCACCATTCATTCCTTCAGTTTCTGTTCTAATGGGTCCCTCTACTCTTACAAACAAAGAAACAAAAAATCAGAGGCAAGTAGTTCAAACCATTGGTAAATCACCTCAGAAGGTACAATTTGTAGTTCCCTATAATATTGTTGATAATATGAAGAAGGTGAATGTTTCTATTTCTATGTGGGATTCATTATCCATTCCAGGACAACCTAATTTATTAAAGGAGGAGCTGTCAAAAGGGACAGCAAGTTCATAGAAAGTTGTACATCATCCTCCTAGAGTGATTATGGTCAATTTAGAGCCTTCAATAGTTCATGACGAAGTGGTTAAAGGAGAAAAGAATATTAGTAAAGTGCAGCAGCCAATAACACAAGTGAGTAAAAATACTATAGATTTGAAGCAATCATCAATACTAGTTGAAAGAAAGTCAGCAAACATGCAGAAGATGACAGAAAAGAAAGGTAAGAAATCTGCAAATGTTAAGCCTCCTCCTTTTTATGTTTCTTTAATCATTGGGAACAAATTAGTGAATAATTGTATGGTGGACAGTGGTGCAACCAGCACTGTCATGCCAAAGAAGACAACTGATTTGTTGGATTTATAGTATCAACCCCTTGAGAAAGGAATCATCCAGCTTGATGGTTCTTCAGTTAAGACCATAGGTGTTGTTAAAAATGCAAGTTTGAACTTACAATCGTGTCCAAACTTCTCCATTTCCCAAGATATTTTTGTCATAGATTTGCCACCTTACTTTTCTCTATGTTTATCAAGAGACTTCACAGCCAAAATAGATGGATACTTCTCATCAGATTGATCTCACCTAAATTTTAGAACTAGATATGGTGCTAAGGTGACCATAAAATCAGAGTTATGGGCCAAAGACCACATAGAGCCTTATAATACTAGTCTCATAAATGCAAGTTGTGTGATCATGGACCTAGATAAAATCAATGTGAGTTCATCTTATAACGCACAAAATGAAGAGTATCCTAATGTTGTTCTAGATGAATGGGCAGCTAGAAATGATCAAGATGATGATGTGTTTGACACTGGTTTTGGTAACTATGTGATTTTAGAATTTGATTCAGTTGTGCCTATTCTAGTTAAAGATCAATATTCTGAATCTAAATTATCGAACTAGCTATGGGATCTATATTTTGATGGATCTAAGAATAAGGATGGTATTGGTGCAGGAGTTATGTTGGTTTCACCTCATGGTGATAAATTTTATGCTTCTTACAATTTATCTTTTCCATGTTCTAACAATATAGTAGAGTATGAAAGCCGTATTTAGGGCTTGGAATGGGCTAGGAAAAGAGGAATCAAATGCTTGAGGGCATTTGGGGATAGTGAGTTGATAGTAAGATAGGTGAGAGGTATCAATGCTATTAAAAATGATCTCTTGAAGCTGTATAAATCTAGAGTTTCTGATATTTTGGATAATTTTGATGCATTTAACCTTATTTTCATACCTAGAAGGAAAAATATGCATGCTGATAGGTTGGCTGGTATTGGTGCTCATGTTTCATTTACTAGAAATAACAGATAGATCTCTAATCATTCACATGTTAAAATTGTTGTAAGGCCATCTATCCCAGACAATGATATTAATTGGCAGGTGTTTAACACTAATGAACATATTTTGAGCTTTATGACTAAAATAGAAGATTCTTTAGCTTCTAAAAATGACAAGTTCAATTAGCAAATGGAAAATTAGTGTTGCCCATTTTTCCCATTCTGTGCATTTGGTCTGGTTTGCCCTGTTTGGTTTCATCTGTCTTGTTTTTCCGGGTTTTAGATCCTCACCAAAACCCTTAGAACCCTAAGTCTCTTATGTTTAAGCGAGGTAATAAACCCTAGGCCATGGCTCTTATATTTTGCAGTTACTTTGTCCAATCACTAAGAGCATGTGCCTATTTTCTCAGTCGCTTGATCGCTTCAGCCTGGGCGAATATTCCTTTTCTTCTCCCGACTCTGCGTCTTCCTTGTGTCGCGTAGTCTGATGACCCATTGGAATATTCCCCTTATTTCTTCTGACTTGGCTACCTTTCTTCAGCCGCATGATCGTCAGATCCACATTATAAGCTTTGAAATGAACGAGACCCACTTCAGTCGGGTGATCGCGAGAAGAATTCAACAGTCAAAGAAAAGTCTTCCGACTTCGTGATCTACTTCATGTCGCATGATCGCTTGATCCAGCCGTGACAAACAGTTAAGTTTTTTTCAGTCGCGTGGTCTCGTGATAAAATGGAAGTTAAGAGATAACACTCCCGACCCCGCGACTAGCTGTTTGATGTTAGTAAATTTACTCAGTCGCCTTGTCGCTAGAACAGAATGATGACTCAGCTTCCCCAGTATGCAATGGATTAACCAATGGCTGTGTGACATGTGTCATATGGTGGATGGATGCTGATGTTAGTCGGGTAATCGCCAGATGAAGGAAATGGGTCATGCGACTTTGAGACTTAGTATTCTTTGCCTTCATGTCGCAGGATCGCTGGATAATTTAAGGGCAACCTTAGTATTTAAGCGATTAAATGCCAGCCGTCCGATGCAAAACACAGATGATCCAACGGCGGACGCGTGGTCGGGTGATAAAGGTGCCCTATGTGAAAAGTACTCCTGACTTAGCGATTAGTCCTTAGTCGGGATGTCGCCAGAGGGGTTCAAGGACACTCAGGCGTTGTTTGAAAAGTCAAAAGGGCTCGGTGCTGGGTTCTCCGGACTTGGCGACTAGGCTTTGTCGCGTGGTCTCGAGACAGAGGGATAGCATCTGGTGATCAGGTGACAAGCCGTGACGGTCTAAGGTAGCAGTTAGGCGCTGGGTCGCTAGACAGATGATGAGTTAAGGAAAATGCCTCGTGACTTCAAGATTTTACGGTCGCCTTGTTGCCAGTTCTGGGCTCGGGTTAAACAGAGGTAAAAGGTGCTTTGTCGCCAGGTCATGAGTTTTAACTAGGGTCAAGGACTGATGCTCGCGACAAGGAGACTAGCCGTTGGTCGCTAGGTCACAGGACTTTGAATTTGAATTTCTGGCGGCAAGATGACAGGGGAGAGCACTCAGCAGCCATGGTTTCTCTGTGCTCGTGTTCCAGATTTGATCAGAAGGGTTTCTAGTCACAAGGATCATGCACAGAGCATTCTGCCGATATTTGAGTAGATTTGTTTCAATTTCGGTGAACAAGATGAGATTCATCGTGTTGCAGAGTAGAACAGAGTTATGGCTGAGTTTCTAGAAGTGCCACGAGGAAGGAGAAGAAGTCCTGGGCGATGATAAGATGAACACTTGGCTATGCACTATTCACAGACAAGAGAGATATTTATTGTAGAGAAGAGTAGGTGAACAGGTGTGCATGACTATTCAGAGTAAATTTAAATGCTACTATCCATCATCTACCAAATCTGATTTCCAGTTGCCAGATCGAGAAGGTCAGAAAAAAAAATATCTGTGAATATCTATTTGACTCGGTCATTCTCCACCACCTCTTCTCTCTCTTTTCCTCTCTCATGTGTTTTAGGGTTAGGGTTTTCCATGATCATCCAAAGCTTGTTGCATCCTAAGGGATCCCAAGATGGTCTGAGCCCTATATATAGCAGAAAAGTTGCATTTGCAAGGGTCAGTTCTTCTTCTTTTTGTTCTTGCTGTTCTATAACTTTTCTGAGTTCTTGACAGAGATAAAGAGATTTTGTAACCCAGGAGTTCATTTTTATGCAGAAGGCATGCTCTGTGACATTTCTTTGTCCTTG
>MU227672.1:885212-899420 GCA_018584345.1 Thuja plicata
TAGAACCTGGAGGTCTCATCTCAGTTAGCATAGGTCCCACAACCTGGAGATGATTCCCTTGTTATACTGGATTATCAAGACCAAGAGAGCTTGAGATCAGAGGCGCAAATTCAGTGTATAACAATTAGATCATTCAGTTGAAGACTAATAAGCTTCCAAGGGGATTAGTCAACTTAAAGTTAGCTTTCAACTCTGATGATCAATTTAGAAAGAATAAAACCAACTTATTGATCAAAGAAGATCACTATGAAGAAGTGGAGATATTTAGAGACAAGTGCTTAAAGGTTGATAGCATTAATTCCCCTGAAGAAAATAAGATGCTTATTGAGTTATTTAGTGAATATAATGATGTGTTTGCATGGGATTATGCTATTTTAAAAGGATTTGATCCTCAAGTAACTCAGCATACCATTGAATTAGAACCAAATGCTAAGCCCATTAGACAAAGGCAAAGGGCTATCAATCCCAAGCTATAAACTTTAATGCTGAAAAAACTGAATAAACTTCTGAATGATGGCATAATATTCCCTATCAAGCATACATCTTGGGTTTCAAATCTTGTTCCTATGAGAAAGAAGAACAGAGAGATAAGAATTTGTGTAGCTTTTAGGGACCTCAATAGGGCATCTCTAAAAGATAAGCACCCTCTTCCTTCTATAGAATAGATCCTACAATATGTATCCAATTCTGAGAGATTCTCCCTTCTTGATGGTTATTTTGGCTATAACTAGGTATTAGTAGGAGATGAAGATCAATTCAAAACTGCCTTCACTACTAAATGGGGTACAATGGCTTATAGGAGAATGCCATTTGGATTATCAAACACAGGAGCTACATTCCAGAAGGCAATGGACATGGATTTTAGGAATTTGATGTATAAATTTGTTCTAGTATACCTTGATGATGTCACAATTTATAGCAAGGTTGCAAACTAGCACATAAGCCACTTGAAACAAGTCTTACAAAGATACAGGGACTTTGGGATCTCCCTTAACCCCCAAAAGTCCATTTTTTTCGTACAAGAAGGTAAAATTTTAGGATACCAAATGTCTAAAGAAGGGACAATAATTGATCCTGAAAGGATTTATGCAATTCTAGAATTATCATTGCCAAAACATAAGAAAGGATTGCAGAGTTTCATTGGAAGGATAAATTTTGTTAGATGTTTTATTCCTAATATTGTAGATTTGTTGAAACCTTTGACTGCTATGTTAAAAAAGGATGTACCTTTTAGCTGGACTACTAAAGGAAATAAGAGTTTTGAATGGATTAAACAGGCTTTGCCTTCAGCCCATACTTTAACTAATCGTAATTTTTCTAAGGAGTTTGTTTTATATGCTTATGGTGGTATTGACATTTTTTTAGCAATGTTGGTGCAAAAGAATGAGGAAGGATGGGAGAAACCAGTAGCCTTTTTTAGGAAAGTTATGAATGATTATGAGAAAACATACAACTTTGTAGGAAAACATGTACTAGCTCTGTTATACAATCGTTTAAAAAGTTTAAGCATTTGGTTGCTGGGAGCATAATACATCTAATGATTACACATTGTAGCATTAAAGAGTTTTTATTAAACAAGAATGTCAGTGAAAAAAGGGTAGGGTGGATAACTAAAGTCATGGAGTATGATGTGCAAATCCATGTGACCAATTTGGTTAGAGGCAAAGACTTATGTGCTCAGATGGCAGAAGGAGAAGATAAAGTTAAGGCCACTAAAGAGGTTGTCTTGCCTCAAGGTAATAAAATACTAATTAATGATTTAGCATCCTGGTTATCAGATATGACCAAATTTCTGCATATTGGTCAATGTCCAATGAATCTTGACAAAGCCAAGAGAGGTACTTTAGATTACAATCTTTTCCTTATGTTCTAATTGATGGTACTCTTTATAGGAAGGACTTTAATGGTATGCTTCTCAAATGCATAGACTATATGGATCAAAGAAAGATTCTATCTAAATTCCATGATGGATCTTGTGGAGGGCATTTTAGCCCCAAAACTACAACATGGAAAATTATAAGAGTTGGTTATTATTGGCCAGATTTATTCAAAGATGCTCATTCATGGGAAAGAAGATGCCAAAAATGTGCTTTGTTTGCAGGAAAACAGAGGTTGGAAAAATTTCTATTGAAGCCAATCATTGTGGATCAACCATTCAACAAATGGGGAGTGTTCTTCATAGGTCCAATAAATCCAAATTCTAGTGCAGGACATAAGTGGATCATAACTACTACAGACTATTTCATCAGATGGGCTGAAGCTATTGCACTAAAGGAATCTAATGGAGCTGATGTTCTAAAGTTCTATGAGGACATTATAACAAGGTTTGGAGTCCCTTGTAGAAGGAGAAGATCAAGTTAATGTCACTAAAGAGGTTGTCGTGCCTCAAGGTAATTCTATACTAATTAATGATTCAACATCTTGGTTATCAGATATGACCAGATTTATGCATACTGGTCAATATCCAATGAATCTTAACAAAGCCAATAGAAGGTACTTTAGATTACAATCTATTCCTTATGTTCTAATTGATGGTACTCTTTATAGGAAGGATTTTTATGGTATGCTTCTCAAATGCATAGATTATATGGATCAAAGCAAGATTCTATCTGAATTCCATGATGGATCTTGTGGAGGGAATTTCAGCCCCAAAACTACAACATGGAAAATTCTAAGAGCTGGGTATTATTGGCCAGATTTATTCAAAGATTCTCATTCATGGGAAAGAAGATGCAAAAAATGTGCTATGTTTGCAGGAAAATAGAGGTTGGAAACATTTCTATTGAAGCCAATCATTGTGGATCAGTCGTTCAACAAATGGGGAGTGGACTTCACAGGTCCAATAAATCCAAATTCTAGTGTAGGACATAAGTTGATCTTAACTACTATAGACTATTTCACCAGATGGGCTAAAGCTATTGCACTAAAGGAATCTAATGGAGCTGATGTTCTAAAGTTCTATGAGGACATTGTAACAAGGTTTGGAGTCCCTCAATCAATAATCTCAGATAATGCCCTAGTTTTTTTTGGATCATCTATAACAGAGTGGAATATCAAGAATGGTATTTATTTAAACACTTCTTCCAATTATTACCCACATGGTAATGGTCTTGCAAAATCTACCCATAAGACCCTGATTAGTATCATCAAAAAGACTGTGCAAGAAAACAAGAGGGATTGGCACTCTAAATTGAAGGCAGCCTTATGGCTGGATAGAATAACACCTAAATAGGTTATTGGGAATTCACCTTATGTCCTAGTTTATGGTAAAGAGGCCAGATTACCTATTTCTATAGAGTTTCCAGCTTTACAATTTGCTGATCAAATGCTAATGTTTGAAGAGGAGGATCCTCTTAAACTAAGATATGCTGAATTGCTGGAACTGGAGGAAGAAAGGAAGAAGGAATTGGATACTATGGAATTAAAGAAAGAACAAACCAAGAGGGATTTTGATAAGAGATCTACATCCAGATATTTCAAGGAAGGTGATCTAGTACTCAAGTGGGATGTATTGAAAAGAAGGCCAGGGTCGCATGATAAGTTTGATCATTTTTCGTCAGGGCCTTTTGTTATCACAGCCTATAGGGAAAATAATGCTTATCAATTGTCTACACCTGATGGGGATGTTCTACAAATTATAGTTAATGGAATTTACCTCAATCTTTTCTTTGAGGGTTAGGTTTAGTTTAGGTTTCATTTCAATAAGTGTTGTCCAAGAACTAGGTCTTTAGGTTGCACGAGTCTAGATTAGATGCATTTTTCATTTCAATAAAGTTTGCATCCATGGTTCTAGGTTACCTAAATTTCTTTCCCTATGATAGGGTCTAAGGTCATGTCTAGCAGGCAAACATCTAGCAGAAGTCGCCAAAATTGCTACCCTAAATTATAACATCCATTAAAATAACCACAAATAGGAAAAGATTGCATATTTAGAAGAGTCTAATTAATGCTATCCTTTAGATATTATTAATTAACATTTTATCATTACATTCATTATCAAAAGTTATCATTTGTGCTCTAAGAATTGATCACATTCAAGAATTTCTAAATTTAAAAACTGATCAATTACATTGTGCATTCAAACTGAAAGTAATATACAAATGTATTTTCATATTTCTTTTCATGTCAAGTAAAAGAGTACATTGCAGAATAGAAAGCATGTTAGAAGTATGGAGTAGGGGTCCCATGCATTGTCTTGTGGTTGGTTTCTTGTTGGTTGTCTGTCAGGTCCTAGGTCACCAAGTCTAGGTCTTCATCTTCATTTAGGTTTTTTAGGGTTTAACCTACATCATGAGAGAGAAAAGAGGTGTTAGATCTAGTTGGATCTAAGCAATACATGGGACACAAACAACATACAATCAATTCTTCTAATACTACATATCAGTCTATTGAAATCAATGTAATGAGAAAACATGCATCTATAATATCTAAAACAATGCATTAAAGGGACTTGTTCTAAACATGAAACCTTTAGCTATTTATGGTCACTTTGATTGATATTATTCTTGTCTTTATAACCATATATCTAAATAAAAGAGATTTAGTATTCCTATCTAAGAAACATTTTTCAGAATTTGATCAACCTATTAATTCAACAAACACAAATAAACCAACCAACATTCATGAATGAATGCCATCCTGGATGACACTCACCCAAAAACATTAATTGGTTCATTTTATCTACTGACCTAATAGATTGATTTGTGATATATCAGAAGAGGTGATCAATGACTGAGTGCAGATAGAAAGAGAAAATATAGATGTAGAAAAGGATCCATAATACTATAGGAGACACATGAGCAAGGAAGTATTATTAATGAACTAAATTATGCAATAAAGAAGGATAAGATGTTCACTAACATCATGCAGATTAGAAATGAAGGAAATGTTATTACAGTGAGTATCAAATGCAGGGAAGGCATAATAGTCATTTTAAAATTCACTATTGAAAGATGCATGCCTAGTTATCACCATTTTTATATTATGAGATATTGTTGTTTATGCTTATGAAATAGTAAGATTTGCAAAGAAACGGGGATACATAATAGAATTAAAAATATACATATAAACTGCAAGTGAAAGTCAATAAGAAAATATTGAAACAACAGTATGTTGGTAGGCTTTCTTGGAGTAAACATTCATGAAAAATAACAACATTATGAGCAAGGCAGTGTATGTTCATCAACTGAAGAAATCAAACAATACTCTAATGGTTCATAACTTCAAAAGAAAGCTATACTTATGTCCTTAATGCACAAATTTCAAGAGGTGTCTTTATACAGGGTATTTACATGGTTACATTCGATTCTGGTATAATGTTCATCGTGCATCTGATTTAGGGCATACAATCATAAAAATGGAATATTCATGTTTTCAGGGTTCCTATTATGATGATTATCCATGGGAGTCATGAACCCGTGCTCGAACCCCATGGGTAGTGTCTTATATGCTAATAAATGAACAATATATTTTAAGACTGGAAGGAACAACACTTTTACAGTGATCTGAAATGACATGTTTTGATATATTTTGCTCACAGTTTCACTAGTGAATGTTGAATATTGTTTATTTTTTCTAATTGCTGCAGGAGAAAAAAAAAAATTTGTTTTGAAAGACAGAATAATGAGAGAAAATTTCAGTTTCCAAAGATGGACATTTTTGTCCTCATGACAATATTGTTGTGTTTGAAAAACATTAAGTGAAGTGCATTTGTATACAGACAAGATAGCCATGCAAGAGAACCTGAGTTCACATCAAGTATACACCTGTTTGAGATCAACTCAATAGCTATGTGGGTATGTATTTTTGTTGTTGTTGTTGACATTAATAAAGCACAAAGAGAAGTAATGAAGGAAATGACAACAAGTAAACAATAGAGGGTAACTCTGAGTATGGTTAGGGTTGCAAAAGAAGTGATGAAAGCACATGCTAGAGTTTTGAAGTGAGCAAACAACTACTATAACATATAGAGCATTAATAAAAAAACACCTCAAGTAGCTTCCAGAGATGTGTATTTTTAATAAATCATAAAAATGAAGTTGTTGAAACTCAAAGTTACGCATTTGGAATGATTTTAAAATGTAGAAGTAACAAGAAAAGACCAGATGTGACTTGTCTCAAGAAAAGAGGACAAGAAGACCGAGTTTGAGATGCAGATTAGAAGCCAAGTGTCGTAGGTTACAACAGAGGATATGAAGATTGATTTTTTGGAATAGAAAGAAGATCAACAAAGAAATTTGTGACCTCTTCAAGTGTAAGTTCACCATAGACTGGGGATGACTCAGAAGTAGTGGCTGAGATGCCTAGTTTTGTGTGTAAGTTCCATGGATTCCTCTACACCTCTAAACCACAGTTCTGATTCACTCCAAGATTAAAGTGGGTGTTAAACGCCCAACTTCAAAGTCTCAGTTCAAAACAAAGAGCAATGCAATATGTTATGGCTTAAAAATAAACAACAGATCCCGAGCTCTTCAAGTTACCTCTACAAAGTGTTTCGCACATTGGAGGCCATGGGTCATGACTCATAGTCAACAAAGCTGGAGCTCTTGAACTCCAAGTTCAACTAGATAAACTCCAAAAAAAATCCAATAGAATCCATAAAATATGCCATAGGTTACAACAGAGCAAGATCAAACCCATGGTTTCTCACAGATCCTGAGAAGCCTGAGCTTCTCCACATACTCTAGAAGCAAATACACTGCCATTGATTATGGCTTCCCAACTCCAATTCAAACAAGCATTGCGGTGCACAGAGAAGAAAACCCTAGATGCAAATGAAATTGATAAACACTATGCATTGTGTTTTACCCAATTTTGAAGTCCATTGACAAATGGAGTAAATGCTATGACAGTTCCCAGTGCATTGACATTCCATCCACAGTGCCACGATAGTACTTTTCATGCCACGAAGATAGCATTACATCTTTTCAATGATATGTTTAGGTCAATTATGAGTTGTCCTCAAGCATTCAGCTCGAGTTATATCAACTTGAGTGTACCATGGTTGGATGATATAAAATCAAGGTTTAATTCTTTGCTTCCAACTTAGTAGAGTTAGGGTTTCCTATGGTGTCGGGTTATGGTTGGGTTTGTATGCCTTTAGAGTTGATGTATTTGGGTTTATACATTTTTTATGTTATATAATAAAGTTGGTGGGGTATATAAAAAGGATGTATTTTATTTACCAACTTTGGGGCTAAACTTAGGGATTGATTCAGGGCACTTGTTAACCCATATAGTTTAGTAGCTTGCTATCGTTGGAGGATTTTTGGGGGGAAATTTTTTCAAAAATTAAGCCATATGGGCTATATAGTGGATCCTCTGCTTCATGTTTAGGGGTTCAAGATTGTAGAGAGAAGATATTTTAGTGAACTTCTTGTTCCTATAGCTACATGTTTATGCTTTTGTATCCATGGTTAGTTCATGTTTGTGATAATGATTTTGTGCAAGAGGATGATTGTATTCCTTGCCATTATTTTGAGATTCATTCATGTAATTGCACACGAATTTTGAGAAGAATATAATTGATCCATTTTTCATACATCTTGTGGTGATCATTTGTTCAAATCCTATTCAATTTTCTTTATTCAAGTGTAATACATCTGTAGCATAGATTAGTGGATTGTATCGATTCCTATTCTAGACTATAGAATATAAGCCTTTTGTAGAATATAAATGTTGTTGATAGTAAGATTGCTATTTATGGTTAAACCCTAGTAGTGACTTTCAAATTAGCCTATGCATTGGATAGTGAGTGATATTGCGGAGATCGTTAGGGTATGTTAAGTGAATGTCAGGTTGAGGCTTTGAGAGATCTAAATCTTATTTGGTGTATCACCTTTCAAGTTGTATTCATACAATTTTAGATAGAATTTCAACCTTTCCTTCCAAAATCAGGAGAAGATAGTATAATATTAATACCCAAATTAATTAGGAACCGGCCTAGAATCTAGAGACTCCTTCTCAATCAAAGTCCACCCACAACTAGAGAAGGTTTCTATTGTTAGGATAGAATACCTATAAAGCCCCAATGCCTGAGTTGGGGTGGTAATTCTAAACCTCAACAGTTATTACTTGTGAAGAGCATCTGAAAATTTCTATTGATATGATGAATGACTATGAAATCATGGATGAGGATGTATTAATGAAGTTGTTTGTGCAATCTTTAGTTGAGGATGCTAGGAATTGGTTTAGGGGTTTTCCTTTTGGCTCTATATGGTCTATGGATGAGTTAAAGAGTTGTTTTAAGGAACAATATGGTGCTAAGAAAAATTAAGGCTTTATGTTAAATGAGTTCAATAACTTCAATAAATATTTGAATGAGGATGTTGGTGAATTTAATACAATATTTCAAAAATACATACATAAACATTTCCAAGTTTTAAGGATTGATGATAAGGTTTGTATTGCCACTTATCTGAATGCCTTAGATTCAGAAATGGGTTACATCCTTAGAGATAAGAATCCTAGGAATCTCAAAGATGCCTATAAGACATTAGTGCGTATTGAGATAAAAAGGAGAATATTTGGGAAGTTGGGTAGATGAGAAGATTGGAAGCCTTCTAAGAAAGAATCAGACAGACCTTTTGCTGCTAAGCCTAAAGATGAGGTGAACATGAAGAAGATTTTAAGTACCATTAAGGATTTAAAGCATGTATAAAACAAGATTGTTAGGGATCCAAATAATGGTAGCAGGCCTATCATCAATAATTTTGATAAGAAACCAAGAATGCAGAACTATGTGTATACTACCCAATGAAAAGATGGGAATCCTATTCTCCCACAAAGAAAAGACAAGCCTGGTGGTTACACTCCTGACCCTTTACAAAGAAATTTTGTTAATTCATGTGATGATGTCTCATGGTGCATGGCTTTTCAATCCCCACACAGCCCTAATTATTGTACAATTTCTTTGAATATATCTGCAAGTGAGGCACAACAAGAAAGAGAAGAAGAGGATCAACTATATGATGAAAGTTTTTGTGCAATGAATTTTTCACTCTTGAAGAGTGAAGAAGAGTCTGATGAGGAAAGTGAGGGTCAATACTTATTTTCATCTGATGAACAAGAAGAAGGGATTGATGACATAAGGTGAAATGCTATGAGGAGTAATGAGCCTTTTGTAGTATAAAGACCCTCAGATGAAGAGATTGCACAAATTATTGTAGACATGGTTACTCAATCAAGGAGTAACTACAATTTGAGAAGAAAAACAATGGGCAATGATGATGGAAGGCCCTCTAGTATTTTTGTTAGATAGGGATGTGCAAACACTAAGAAAGCACTAGGAAGAGAAAAGCATGTTGAAGGTATCAAGAGAACAAAGGTCTAGAAAGGAAACAAGCCTAGTCATCCAATTGTTTTCCACAAGGTAAAATTAAAGACACTAGAGATAAGTGCTCCATGTTTTCTGGAGGATAGAAAAAAGATTGAGGCAAGCCTTGCTACTCAAGTTGAAGATGGGAATTTTGTTACTTTGAAACAAGGAATTTCTGATTGGAAATATACTCCATTTGATATAAGGTATTTTTTGTCACAAATCATAGTCAAAGTTCCACGCTTGGAGATGATGAGGATTGAGGAACACAAAGAAAAAACCTTAACATGGTTGAATACCATCTCTTCTACAAGAATACAAGAGAAAGAAGAGGTTTAGAAAATAGGAAAATCAAACAATAAATTTGGCAACAAAGTGAAAGAATCAGAGGTGATTTTCTCAAAAATCCCCTGGGTTTTATTAAGTACAAATCATGTGAGCACTCCTTTAGGATTTGTAGATCCATTTTTCTTGACTGTGGTAATAAACGGTAAGAGCCTAAGGAATTGCATGATAGAATTTGGAGCATCAAATATTGGCATGCCAACAAAAATAATGCAGGCATTAGGACTGCATGTTGATTCTCCTCATGGGAGATGTCAAGCAATGGACTCTAGATAAGTACCTATCATAGGTACCATCAAGGCTCTTCCTTATAGACTAGTTGCATGCCTAGAGAAGATGCTAACAATGAGTGTCTGAGTAGTTGATATTCCTCCTCAGTATGGAATGCTCCTATCAAGGAAGTGGAGGGCCTTAATGGTAGGGAGTATTCAATGTGATTTCTCATTTGCAACCTTTGATATTACTGGTCAAAGTGTCAAGGTATCTAGAGAAACAATAAATCCTCACATGATTGAGGAAAGTGATAATAATAATATGAACTATTTGTTGGATACCGACATTGGATCTTTCCAACTCCAAGATGGGAAGGTTGGGGTAGAAAATCAGCATGTGTTATTTATTGAAGAAAAAAATAATCTAGTAGACAATAATGACTTGTGGACAATGTTCAAAGAAAATCACAGTTCAAAGAAAATTTAAAAGCACAAAACAAAATTAATAACCATAGTGTGTTTTTGTCTTTTAATAGGATTTTTACGAACACTCACTTTAAATGCTAGTAAAAAATATTAATGTCAAATGCAAGGAAATAACTGACCTTTTTTTAAGGACTTTAAAGGGTTATTAAAGAAGGTTTTTCAATTCTATTGTTGAATAACTCATTGGTAATTAAAGAAGGGTATGCACTTCTTGAATATGATCACAAAGAAATTATCTTATTTCACCAAATCCCAACTCACCTAAGGGCATCATACATAGGAATTTGTCAAATATTTGGAATGATCAATTTGTTGATCAGGATAAGGCTCACTAGAGCTCCTTGTCACTTTTGCTGTTATGTTCTCTTTGACTTTCAATAAATTTTTAGCCCTCTTTTAGTTAATAAAGAGTGGAGAATATAAATGTTAAATAGAATTTGAATATTGAATAGACATGTTAAAAAGGAGTTTGAAATACATTGAAATTCTGTTATTGCAAAAGTTTGATTACGATTTAGTATTTATAAAAGGGTAAAAGCACAACAATATGTCACCCTTTTACAAAGGAAAAGCTTAACAACACAAAAACTGTAAAACTTCAAGGGCATAAAATTCACATTTCTGTTGAGAATTTGAAGATGATGTAAACTGATGAAATGTGTGAAATAGGCTGAACTATATGCCTATAAATGTTTTAAAAAAAATTGAACCAAAATTAATATGTTTTTTGAATTTTTAACGTCTATTTTTCATTTCATGAAAAATGTTGTAAATCAGAGAGTTTACTTCCCGCCAACTCATTATAAGTAAAACATTAGTTTTTCCTCCAATTTCATAATATGTTTTAGATGACATGTATAGCTAGTGCAAAAAAACAAAAATAAGTGTTTTCGATGTATAGTTCTCCTATTATAAGTATTCAAAGTTGAACTTACTTGAAATCAATAGTTTTTATCTCCTGCCATTTTTCCCCTATCAAAACTATACCAAAAACCAAATAAATTACATATTATTGAAGAGTACTCTCTTCTCTAGTGCTATTTATGATATTAAAATTTTTTTGAATTGATTTAGTAATTTTTTATATAATACGAATCAATGAATTTTGAAAGCTTTAATAACCTAAATGCTGTTTTTAACAAATTTGTTCAATGTTATGTAGTCAAAACAATATAAAATTTATATGTGAAGAATCGTAGTTTTGAGATCTAGAAAAGGGTACTTTAAGTTTTTGGACATTGTTTAGTTTCAGTAGAAGTGCCAACTTGTTGATTTGGTGTGTTTTTGGAGGTTTGGTTGCCAACATGGAATGCCACCTAGGATGACTTGGCCGTGTAAGACTCGGCTAAGGTTGACTCGACTGAGTCTTCCTAAGTGGTCGGCCACCCGCAAGTGGTCGCGTGGGAGACCCACTGGTGCAGGAGCACCCTGGAGATGCCAAGAAAATATGGTAGTCTCTTCTCATTTTGGTGTGCTAGTGTGTGTAAGACCCTCTAGTAGGGAAATGTAAATATATAAGGTCATGTTGACCAAGAGTAGTTTAGGTAGTTTTCATTTTGTGCTTCTTTTCTTGTGTAAATACCTCTCTTTGGCTCCATTTAACTATGGTGTACTTGATGATGTCATAAAATGTTAGGATGATGTCATAGAAGGTTTTAGGGTCCATAGATACCCTAGATAGTCTACCTAAAGTTAGCTAAGGTAGGTTGGTGAAGGAAACACTTACAAAGTGTTATTGGCTAAAAAATGAAAAATGTTGCTATGCAACAATAGCAACTTTTCAAAGTTGCTGACAACATTTTGTTGTCTAAAGGAAATAGATGTTTTAAGAAGTTTTGAACCCATATGAGGGTGGAGAAATGTGTTTCTAAGGGACATAAGGTGGAAAAACCCTAATTGTTGAAGGGAGGAATTCATTTGTACGGACTGATATCTTGGAGCCAAGAGTTTTCTGAAAAAATAGCAGATTTGAAGCATTTTGTGTTTTCCTTGTATTGAAATGGAATAGTTTACTAACTGTGATCATTGGAGGTTTTTTTTTTGCATGTTACCAAGATTTTTCATTCATTAAGTTTCTTTTTAGTTGTGTTTTCTTTGTGGTTTGAAAATTCTTTCAATTTGGGACTGTTTGCTGTCCCGATTTGGCCAAGGAGCAAAGATGTGGACCCAACTCCACTTCCCACCATTGGTTTTGTATGGCCACAAAGGAATGGAGACTAGGTCCATGGAGATTCAAAAATATGGAAGGAGGAGCTCTCAAAGTGCTGACATGTATTTTTAATCACTTGCCCTAGGCGAGCTAAACTCATAGCCCGGTTAGAGGAAGCAAGTGACAGTTGATTTAAAAAATGCAAGGGGTGTTCTCATGAGCCAAGAAGGCCATAGATGTGCTGAGTGATGTTGTGCAGGTGTTCCCTAAGGTTGAGGAGTGCCCAAAGATCCAAAAAGATGAGTTTTGAAGCCCAAGACACCAAACTGGTCCAAAAACAAGAATTGTGCCATTTTCTGATAACATGGTGTACGGATAGTTCCAAGCTAAGGGACCTAGAAAATCCTTGTGGGTTTTTTCCTTACCTAAAGAGTATCAAAAAATATCAGGGGGTCCTTTGAGATATTTTTTCTATTTTTAAGGTTTCCTAAAAACTAGGAGGCCTAATTGTGAAAAAAGGCTACAAGGCCTAGAAAGTAGGAAACTAGAACTCGATGGCAACACGAATCAACTTGGTGGTTTCAAACCTAGGTTGGAGTTCAAAAATGGAGTATGTTGAAGCCCTAACCCTCCTGCAAATCCAAACTTAAGTGTAGGGCTTGGAGTGATTTGTGTAGAAGGTTCTCGTGGAACACAAGAATGGTGTTTTTTTAACATGATAGTTAGTTTCCTTGGTTGGAGAGGAAGAACAGATTCTTTAAGGTGTTGAAGGGTGGATTAAGGAAGCCCTAGAGGTACTAAGAGAGACCTATTAATATTTTCAAGTAAAATCAGAAGGTTACCAAGGAGTCTTCCTATCAGAGTGGTATCAGAGCCCAAGTTCAAGATTTGGGAAAAAGAAGAAATAGTGCAGCTAGTGGATGTTGCAGACCAAGGACTCAAGTGAGGAGTCTAGTGCATCAAGAAAGATGGTGACCAATGCTGAATTGGCCAAGAAAGTGGATGAAAAATAAGAGGATAACAGGTTGTTGAGAGAGAGATTGGCTCAAATGGAGCAACTCTTGGATGAAGTCCGAGCTAAGGCAGATATTGTAAAGGATAAGGTGGACCAGAAAGAGGAAAAGGAAGCTAAGCGAAAGGAGTGGGACTTGGATGAAGAAACACCTACCCCTGATCTAGCATTACCTGAGGAACCCTTCTTGAAGGCACTCAAAGCTTTGAGTGGTAAAGCCTTGGAGGATGTGCCATTGTTTAATGGACAAATGGATGCTGATTTGGTTTTAGATTGGATAGACAGCCTTGAGAATGATTTTGAATGTGATGGGGTGACTGATGCTCAAAAACTCAAGGTGGCCACGTCTAGATTAAGAGGAACAACACTTACCTGGTGGAAATTTGTTCAGAATGAAAGCGAGAAAGAGGGCAAGAGTCCTATTGTGTCATGGAAAGGTATGTTGGCAATGTTGAAACATACTTATCTCCCAAATGACTATGAAGTTCAAATGCATAGAAAGAGACAAAATATAAGATAAAAAGACCTTGAAGTCCAAGCATATATAGAGGAGTTTCAAAGGTTATGTTTGAGGTCCAAGGTAATGGAGGATGAAAGCATTAGATTGGCTAGATATCAAAATGGGCTCAAGTGGTCTATACAAGAGGAGATGAGTCTTGCAACTTTGACAAGTGTGAGACAATGCTAT
>MU227672.1:905731-924963 GCA_018584345.1 Thuja plicata
TATATATATATATATAGATTGATTGATTGATTTTGTTATATAAAAGATCACTTTCAATCTATACTAGGTATGGCAGATTAGTTAAAAAGATGGATTTTGTATAATATTTAAAAGATTACTAAAAAATTTTGATTGAGGTTAAAACAATTTTTGAAGGGAACACTAACCCTGTACAAAATGAGCTAAAGATAAGCAGGAAACAACACTGCAAAAAATGAATAGACAACAAAAAACAATAGCTGGGGGTAAAATATGGATACATTTGAAAAAAAACCCCAGCACTTACAACCAGCCAAAAGACCAAACGTAGGAAAAAAGATTACCAACCTCAAAACATAGTTAAGTCTATTTTCCATAATCTCAGCAAAGTCAGCCATCACAATCTCATATTTTTCAATAGCCTCTTTGAGATCTTTTATTTCCTTTGTGGTACCCGATTTCACCATTTTTGCACTCGCCCTAGTATGAGTCCCTAGGACAACAATGCTAGGGTCTATAGAAGTATCGTCATCCACTGTAATAGGAATAGTGTTCCCATCTAGCACTGAGAGAAGCACCCTTAAGTTGCTATCAGTCACCTTCATGCCCTCATAGTTATTTTTCATCATACTGCTGAGAATATTTACAATACTCTAAATGTGACTTTCAATTGTACACTGGCAGAAATTAACCACTGCATTAATCCTAAGTTCAAGCTTCTTCGGCTGTCTTTTATCCACTTCTTCCTCCTGGGTTTCATTTTCCTTAGTAGCGTTAGTCATTGGTTCGGCAAGAAGAATAGCAATCTTATTCACTCTATCCTAGAGATCATCATACTTTCCATTGATGTCTCTGATCACTAAAAGTTATATATTAAAAATTTATGTATAATTTGCTCTAAGATTAGATCTTCTATCTATCTATATATTCATTATGTTTTGAATTTAATTTAAGTTTGAATTTTGATTGATTATATATATATTTATTAGAGTAAAGATTGATTTTGATCTCAATTTTGTTATATATTGAAAATTTACATAATTTTCTCTAAGATTATATCTTATATCTATCTATTCATTATGTTTTGAATTTAATTTAAGTTTGAAGTTTGATTGATTATATATATTTATTAGACTAAAGATTAATTTTGATTTTGATTTATTTTGGTCTTGATTTTGTTATCTATTGAAAATTTACATAATTTGAGCTCTAAGATTAGATCTTCTATTTGTCTATTCATTAGGTTTTGAATTTAATTTAAGTTTGAAGTTTGGTTGATTTTATATATTTATTAGACTAAAGATTAATTTTGATTGATTTTGATCTTGATTTTGTTATCTATTGAAAATTTACATGTAATTTTCTCTAAGATTAGATCTTCTATCTATCTATTCATTAGGTTTTGAATTTAATTTAAGTTTGATAACTAGGGGGCTGTGGTGCATCAGGTTGTCTACACTTGTCCTGATATTTCCCCTGATCCTTACCAGCATGTGGAGGTAAATCTGCGTAATCAACATCATAACCTAAATGCAACTCTGCAAACAATTGTTTGCAGAAATATAAGGGAACCTCATCCTTTTGGGGCCACATATGATGGGCCGCCAATCATCCCAGATATATAAAAGGAGCTACTAATTCATCTGTACATTTTGTTACCCTATATTCTCTAACCACTTTCTTTTCTATGTAATGGGTTCCAAACATGTTCTTAACTTGAGTAACATTAACATCCCCATCAACTGTCCTCCAACCGACAGTACCTATAACAGTGATAGATAGGCTATGGTAAAAATAATCAATAGATACATCATCATATGGATTGTATGATTCAGCCTTTTGAATCATACTCATCAACTTTGTACTAATGGAAATCAATTTCTCCCTATTAGGGAGGGTAGCACTATTCTACAACATCCTCTCTAGCGTAGCTAGAGTGACATCCATCCTAATGATAGTCTCCTATCTATGACTATCATGAATTTGTGGGGTATCATGGTGGCCCGACGATGCTCATGAGGCATGACTACCATGAATGCTAGGGCATGGACCAGTAGAAGTCATGTGACAAAAATGTAATATCTAGAGATAAAAAGTGCACTCGCTGCAAGTGGGCACATAATGTGTACATTCAGTAGGAAATCAATTTATATATGTACATGTGTTGAAAAATAACATGTTTTTAAATTAAAACACTTAAAAAATCTATACATACATATTTAAATTTTAAACAAATTCAATTTACATCTTCAACATGAAACATTTTTTCAAACAAAAGTTCAGAAATTTTAAACAATGAAAATTTCACATGTACATATTAACAGAAATATCTACATAATATACATGTCCATATGAACAAAAATATTCATGACATCCCCTTAAGCATAAATACATCAAAAAAATATTCTACATGTACATAAATTTTAAGTGATTTTAAGAATTTAATATATACAAATTGATTTATGTAACCTAGTATGTAAGACTTAGGGTTTTGTTATGTGCTAATTTTGAAAGTTGTGTATGTAATGAAAATGTCTAGAATGATCAAGTTGTGCAAAAAATATTTTGTGGCACGGTCTCAAGTAATAATATAGTCATGTATCCTAAATTAATTCCCTGTAATGATTTCTTCGGATGTCTAAAGACTAATTAGATTCATGAAACAAAAGTTATGCTTCTAGTTTATGTTTTGGTTAAATTATATGATTTTAAGATTTTAAGTTTATGTATAAATGCTTCATAATTTTGGATTTGGGTTTGCGTTTGTGTATCAAAATTTTGGGTAAATTATGTGTAAGTTTGAGTTTGGATTTAAGTTTGGGTTTGCGTTTAAATGTTTTTAATTAACATCAATTATATGATCTAAAAATTTTTTTTTCTAGAAAATGAAGAAAAAAACCATGAAATTACAAAGCTAAATAAAAAAATTCATTTTACATATATGTTTATACAGTAAAATATTTTTAAAAACAAAAAAAAGGTCCCTACCTCGAACTCGGCCGAGTATTCTCCCGCAGCTCCACACCCTCAATCTTTGCCCCTCAATGCTCAAATGAGGGCCTAGCAGGTTGTTTTGGGGTTTTTAAAATGCTACGCATACTTGGCCGAGTATAACTCGGTCAAGTCTACCAGGCCACGTAGGTGCCACTCAGCGCTATGTGGCACCCACGTAAACTCAGTCATGTGAGACTCACCTGAGTCTTACTCGACCGAGTATAACATGGTAGAGTGCCTAGAGTTAGCCTTAGGGGTGACAGTTTATTGTGCTTTTACCCGAAATAAGGTTTTATTTAATATTTTAGTTGGTTATACAAGTGTAGGAAAAAAATTCAGTAATGTTTGATAGGGATTATTAATAAATATTTAAAGAATTGCTAGTGATTATTAATAAATATTTATGGAATAGAAAGTAATGGTAAAGTTTGAAGTGAAATTTGATCACTATTTATTATTTATAAAATATATTTTGATTATGATCTAGTATTTATAAAATAAGGTTTTATTTAATAGTTTAGTTGGTTATACAAGCGTAGGAATTTTTTTTTGTAATGTTTGATAGGGATTATTAATAAATATTTAAAGAATTGCTAGAGATTATTAATAAATATTTACGGAATAGAAAGTAATGATAAAGTTTGAAGTGAAATTTGATCATTATTTATTATTTATAAAATATGTTATTAAATAATTTATCTTGTTGAAAAAGTGTATGAAAAATATGGTAATGTTTGTTAGATATTATTAATACATATTTAAAATTTTAATAGAAATTATAAAGTTTAATTAAGAGATATGAATCAAAAGAATGATATTTTTCAAGTGTAATAATTGAATTTTTAATGAGATTATTATCATGTTGGTACATAAATGAATACACATAGTGTAATTAAAGAAGTGTGAATAAAAAATGAATGTGTACAAAGTTAAAACAAAGAACAAAGAATGAATGACAGGCAAGACACTGAATTTATTATGCTTCATCATAAAGGTTACATCCTCTTTCTAGGTAGGGAAAACTCTTCTTAATCTTAGTTTTTACAATATATTATACAATAGTAATATAAGAATGTCCCCACAAGGGAACGTGCCTTCAGTTTGTAAGATAAACATAATAATGTCCTCACTCGATGACAACCTAAAGTCATGACTTAAGTGATTAAGTTACATAAAAGGTAATTTCAATATATAACGCAGCCAAGAGGCTTAGGATTTTTTGAAAATTTTAGGGCTTTTCAATTGTTTAGGGATAAACAAGACATGAAACTAGGCCCATAACACTTTGATAAACACCAGAAGACACCATCCAAGCCAAAAACAAATACACGCCTAACAGTGGCTCTGAGTGGGGATGTATATCTCTTGCAGGCATGACCAAAATTTAGAATCTCAAGGAAAAGAAGACCACCTACTAGAAAGAAACTAACCTAAAACACACACCCTAAAAACAAACAAACTTGTTTACAACCAACTCTTCATGGATTTGTGACTTCAAGAGATGTAGAATTTTAATAATTGTCCATGAACTAACAATTACAAAACATTTCAAACTAGATCTTTAAGAATATAAGAATCTGAACCCCATTTACTATCAATAATATGGTCCAAGCTAGATAGGGTAAAAATTACCATGTTTGCCTTTATCTTAAGGCCTGGCATTCCACATCAGGACCTGGTCATCAAATTCAAAACTTCTAATAGTTGTTCTATTGGCAAACAAATTGGTATACTCCAATTATAGCTCAACATTCTTGTCATGTGCATCCCTTCTTGATTCATCTAGTTGTATCAAATCATTCATTCTAATTTGCATATCCTCATCCATCTCTTCATCATACTATTGGAAAAATTTGTACATCTGCAATAGATTGCTTTGAGGCAACCTAGCATAAATACCATACACCAAATCAAAAGGTGCACAACCAATAGCTTTCTTGACTGTTACTCTGTCAGCCCACAGTGCTAACTGTAATTTTGAATCACAGGCTTTCTTGTTCTTATCCAACATCCTCTTAATAATTTTGATGAAACTTTTATTATTGGATTCAGCATGGCCATTCCCTTGTGGATTATATGGGGATGAGTAAGAGATTTGGATCCCATAATATTGGCAGAAAGCACTAAACTCTTCCGATCTAAAACACATTGCATTATCCACCACAATACTCTTTGGACATCCGAATCTAGTCAAGACATTTTGTAGCATGAAATCAATCAAAATCTTACTAGTAGCTCTTCTAGTGGGGATTGCTTCAACCCACTTAGTAAAATAATCAGTTTCTACTAAAATCCATGAATGACCTCCACTTGACTTGTTTGAAATCTCACCAATGAATTCCATTGCCCATTTCTAAAAAGGTGCTTGAACTATAACAGGCTTCAAAGGCAAATTTGCCCCAAACTTGAGCCTACTTGCAAATCTTTGGCAGGCATCACATTTGTTAACATAACTGTGGGCATCTTTGAAGATAGTTGACCACAAAAAACTAGATCTAATAATTTTGTGTGTAGTAGTCATAGCCATGTAATGGCCTCCACATGCACCATCATTCAATTATTCCATCAAGCTCTTAGATCTGTCAAAATCCACACATTTGAGCAATACTCCATCATTGTTCCTCCACTATGACTCTCCTTGAATTATTGGATACTTAACAACATGAAACTTAATTGTTCTTTTCCTATTTTCATCCATGTTAGGGGGCAACACCATTTTCTGCATATATCCAATAGTATCCATATAGTAGTCACAATAATTCATATCACAAATATAGGGCCTTTGGTCCTCCTCCAAAATATTAATGTGATTGGCATCCAAATTACTTTGAGCTATGACTTTTTCAAGTCCCATTCCTCTAGCCATTTTTGTAATATGGGTATCAATGTTAAATTCTTGAATCTTGTTTATCCATCTACATCTCGTCTCTGACACTTCCTGTTGGCCAAAAATATCTTTCACAGTAGCAGTAGGCACATAAGAAATTATAGTTGCTCCTACCAAATAACACCTAAACACTTTAATAACTTTGACTAAAGCATAAGCTTGTTTTTCCATGTCATATTTAATTTTTGTTGCTTGCAAGGACTTACTGAAAAAATAAATTGGTTGTTCAAAGCCCTCTAAATTCTTTTGTAATAATACTGCAGCAATACTATTATATGAAGTAAAGAAGAAGATTTACAAATACTTACAATAATCTGGTGTTCTTAGGACTGGAGCCTCCTTGATAGCCTGCTTGATACCTAAAAAAAGCCTTGCATGCTTCTTGATTCCACTCTACCTTGACTCCTTTCTTCATCATCATTGAGATTGGAATACTGGTTTCAGAAAAGCTAGTAATAAATCTCCTCAAGAAGTTTACCTGTTCAAAGAAGGATTGAATTCCCTTGAAATTATTAGGCTAAGGGATCTTCTCAATTGCATCTATCCTTTTAGGGTTAATTCTTACTCCATCTCTAGACATAATGTGCCCCAAAATCTTTCCCTCTGTCACCCCAAAAACACACGTGTTTGGATTAAAAGAAACTCCATATTCCAATGCTCTTATAAAAATTCACTCAAGATGACCACAATGTTGTTCCTATTTTTTTGAATAGGCAGTAACATCATCTTGGTATACTGCTAGAAAATCATTTATAAAATCAGAAAACACCACATCCATGGCTCTTTGAAATGTTGCTCCAGCATTTGTCAGGTCAAAAGGTATTCTGACATACACATAAGTGCCTCATGGTGTGGTGAATGCAGTCTTAAACTGCTCTGATTCTTTGACGATGACCTTATTGTACCCTAAAAATCCAACCAACATATACATCAATTCTGATCAAGTGACTCTCTGTAACATAGCTTCAATGTTAGGCAACACATAGTTATCCTTTAATGAATTGATGTTCAAGTTCTTGAAGTCTACACAAAGTCTAATATCAACATTTTTCTTTCTCACTAGTACCAAATTTGATACACATGTTGAATATCCTATTGGTTTGGTTATTCTAGCATCCCTCATCTTCTTCAATTCTTCTTTCATCTTAGGTGCTAGGGTGGGATTGATAGGTCTTAATTTCTGTCTAAAAATTTTTTTGCCTTCCTTTAAAGGAATCTCATGTTGGAAAATATCCTCTATGTATGTCTTTAAGTCATCATAAGAATATGCAAAGACATGTTTATATTCATTGAGAAGGTTAACCAACAACTCTTTGAGTTTAGAAGACAAATTTTTACCAATGTATACCCTTTTAGGAGCTTCATCTATCCCCAAATTAACTTCCTCCAAGTCCTTAGGCTTGTTCATAGTCCTTACATAATAGGTCTCATCCTTATTATCAAATATTTTCTCAAGCACAACCAATCCTTTGGGAACTCTGTCTGACTTTAGTTGCAAGACCTCTTTTCCAAAAACACTATCCTTACCATCCACAGTCTCTACATACCCAATGAAGTCCACTTCTTTGTTCCCAAAATCTGATTCACAATAAAAAAATCTCAAAATATCTAATTCATTTTCAAAAAATTGCCCGCTTTCAATATTATTTGGGATAGAAGGCCTGGATTGAACCTCAATCTAAGAGATTCCTGCAAAATAAGCATCATCTATTCGTAAAGCAATGTTGGCCAACAATTCTGCCATTTTTTGTTATTCCTATCCATCCAGTCAATGCCAAAAGAATCAAAATTTTCTATTCCATCCCATACAACATTCCTATACTTCTTTAGTCTCTGATTTTTTGAAGCATATTTAGATCTTATTTGAGAGATTACCAATTCAGAGTCTCCAATTACCCTGAGATTATTTATATTGCGTCTTGAAGACAATCTTAGTCCAATAAACAAGGCCTCGTACTCTGCAATATTATTTGTACATGTGAACAACAAAGTGAATGAGAAATTGTAGGTCTTACCACTAGGAGTTATTAACAGAACTCCTACACTTTCTCCTTTCGTCGAGCTTGCACCATCAAATTACATTATCCATAAGTCATTGTTTCCTGCCAGATTATCTTTTTCTTCAGTAAAAAACACATGCTAATTTTCTACCCCAACCTTCCCATCTTGGACCTAGAAAGATCCAATGTCGGTATCCAACAAATAGTTCATATTATTATTATCACTTTCCTCAATCATGTGAGGATTTCTTATTTCTCTAGATACCTTGACACTTTGACCAGTAATATCAAAGGTTGCAAATGAGAGATCACATTGAATACTCCCTCCCATTGCAGCACTCCACTTCCTTGATAGGAGCATTCCATACTGAGGAGGAATATCCACTATAGAGACACTCATTGTTAGTATCTTCTTTGGGCGTGCAGATAGTCTATAAGGAAGAGCCTTGATGGTACCTATGATAGGTACTTATGTAGATTCCACTTCTTGTCATCTCCCATGAGGAAAATCAACATCCAGTCCTAATGCCTTCATTATTTCTGTCGGCATGACAATATTTGATGCTCTAGATTCTATCATGCAATTCCTTAGCCTCTTATCGTTTATTACCAAAGTCAAGAAAATGGATCTACAACTTCTAAAAGAGTGCTCACATGATTTGTACTTAAGAAAACCTAGGGGATTTTTTAGAAAATCAACTCTGATTCTTTCACTTTGTTATCAGATATATTGTTTGATTTTCCTATTTTCTCAACCTCTTCTTTCTCATGCATTCTTTTAGAAGAGATTCTATTCACCCATGTTAAGGTTTCTTCTTTGTGTTCCTCAATCCTCATCATCTCCAAGATTGGAACTTTGACTGTGATTTGTGACAAAAAATACCCCATATCAACTGGAGTATATTTCAAATCAAAAATTCCTTGTTTCAAAGTTTAACAAAATTCCCATCTTCAACTTGAGTAGCAAGGCTTGGCTCAATCCTTTTTCTATGCCCCTAAAAAGATGGAGCACTTATCTCTAGTGTCTTTAATTTTACCTTGTGGAAAACAATTGGATTACCAAGCTTATCTCCTTTCCCAACCTTTGTTCTCTTGATACCTTCAACACACTTTTCTTTTCCTAGTGCTTTTTTAGTGTTTGTACCTACCTGTCTAACAAAAATACCAGAGGGCCTTCCATCAAAATTCCCCACTATTTTTCTTCTCAAATTGTAGTTACTCCTTGACTGAGTAACCATGTCTACAATAATTTGTGCAATCTCTTCATCTGAGGGTCTTCATACTCTAAAAGGCTCCTTACCCCTCATAGCATTGCACCTTATGTCATCAATCCCTTCTTCTTGTTCATCAGATGAAAATAAGTATTGACCCTCACTTTCCTCATCAGATTCTTCTTCACTCTTCAAGAGTGAAGAATTCATCACACAAAAAATTTCATCATATAGTTGATCATCTTCTTCTCTTTCTTGTTGTGCCTCACTTGCAGATATATTAAAATAAATTGCATAATAGGGTATTGTGGGGATTGACAAGCCGTACATAGTGAGACATCATCACATGCATTGAAATTTTTTTTTTCTAAAGGGTTAGGAGTGTTACCACCAGGCTTTTCTTTTCTTTGTGGGAGAATAGGCTTCTCATCTTTCTATTGGGTAGTATACAGATAGTTCTGCATTCTTGGCTACTTATCAAAATTATTGATGATAGGCCTGCTACCATTATTTGGAGCCCTAACAATCTTGTTTTCTACATGATTTAAATCCTTAATGGCACTTAAAATAATCATCATGTTGACCTCATCTTTATGCTTAGCAGCATAAGGTCTCTCTAATTCTTTCCTAGCAGGCTTCCAATCTTATCATCTACCCAACTTCCCATATAATCTCCTTTTTGTCTCAATATTAACTTCTATCTTATAGGCATCTTTTAGAGTCCTAGGATTCTTATCTCTAAGGAGGTAACCCATTTTTGAATCAAATGCATTCAGATAAGTGGCAAGACAAACCTTATCATCAATCCTTAAAACTTGGAAAAGTTTACGTATGGCTTTTTGAAATATTGTATTAAATTCACAAACATCCTCATTATGATATTTCTTGATGTTATTGAACTCTTTAACTCATCCATAGACCCTATAGAGCCAAAAGACAAACCCCTAAACCAATTCCTAGAATCCTCAACTAGAGATTGCACAAACAACTTCATTAATACAACCTCATCCATGATTTCATAGTCATCCATCATATCAATAAGTATCCAGCTTGGACATTCAATCTAATGGAACCTTAGGATTCACAAGTTCATCTATTTGAACACTTGTCACCTTTTGATTACCTTTATTCTTAGGTTCTTGGGTAGTAAGGAATTGTTAGATGACACGTTCCCCTTCGGCTTGTTCAGGCTCTTCAACTTGGTTCATCGCCTCCAACCTCAGCAATCGCCACTTCTTTTTCTGAAGAAAATTTGTGTCATGTCAGATCTTATCTTCCTTTTCTTTTTCTCTTCTTTGTCTAATTGCAATTTTCTCATGGATTCTCCTATCCAATTCAGCAATTTATTCTCTCACACTATCATAATCAAGGAGAGTAGTATATGACTTTTCAATCTCCTTCTCACTAGGAGAATGATAATCTTCATAAGCACCCATTCCCAAATCAGTAGCTTCTTCATACTCTGATGCATTTCCTTCATGACTACGCTGGATTGGTTCTTCTATTCTTTTGTTCTCCACTTGTCTCTCATTTTGAGGGACATGTCTCAATATTATTTATTTTCCTTGGATGATTAACCTTAGAGGTAGTTGGAAACTCATCCTCCATCTTATCTTCAAGATGTCTCTTCACCCAAGTTTTATTGTTCCTATCACTCATGTCAAGAAAGTGTGGATAAAATAAAATATTTTACTCAACACTACCCCAGAGAATTCTCAGATTCGCCACCCAACAAGTTGGGAAAATATAACACTTACCAGAATGAATATGGAAGAAAAGACACTCATAGGACAAAGGATAAAAACAAGCTAACTCTATACTTCCAATGGTCAACTTACTGGTCAATTATGATATGATACTACATTCTTTCCCTATCAGAGTCACCGTTTTGTTGGTGTTTGAAAATTTTTATGCTACTTAAAGCTACTGGTATGCCTTGAGAGTGATGTTAGGAGTGGTTAGCTCCAAATATGGAAGCTCCACAAGACAACTGGACCAACTATAGGGACAAGACTTCCCTCTACACTTTTGGCTCTATTAAACCAAGGTGGGTGGACCTAATCCAAATTTATATAACTTTGATAACTCCTTACTAACTCTAGATTTAAACAAAAGATCTATGATAAGAAAGTGCTAAATGCTAACCAGAAATTCATTGACTCTCAATTACCATATGGGAAAACAAAAAAAAACCACAAATAATAGGGAATTGAATGTTTTTTTGATGTTTAAAAGGTAGAACATAACCAAACTCTATTAGACATGCATCAACAAAGAGTAAACTAGCTTTTGATCAGTGCCTTATCCATTGGGAAACTTTCAATGCAAATATTGAAACAAAATACAACCTATTGGCAAAGAATCATAGCTATAAAAAAAAATCACAGATCATACACTTCCTTATAATATCCTTATGTAATTACACCAAATGAATCTATCATATCCAAACTGTATTTAATCTAATCTTAGAATAGAACTATGGAATAGAACATATACACAGATAACTCTATGTAATGGATTATAAAATCCAAAACTCATACAATGAACACCAAGGAGAGACTTGAATCTGAGATAACTATATTAAGTATAATGAGTCAAAAACATGTAACAATATGAGAAAACAATTACGCCATTAAATAACTTGCAAAAGATCAAAGAACTATTTATATTAACATGAATTACAGTCTAACATGAATCTCCTATATCCTTGGAACTAAAATCATGGATTCACACTTAGAAGCTAAAAATTATGGAACCCTTACAACCGAGAAAAGAGAGGGATAAATAGGAGAAGAAAAACCCTAGAAGAGGTTTTTCTGATAGCAGTCCTTTTGAGAAATTAAGAAAAGTCCTTCTTTCCTAGCTACTCTTTCTCCAAAAGATCACAAAAAGATCTGAGTTGATATACCACTCACCAAGTTGCAAGAAAAGATCTAACATCATAAATGAAGAGAACTCATGACATGGGCAGAAAGATCCCAAAATAGAAAGTAAACCAGAAACATATGAGACCACCATGCTACATTGAATGCTTCCAAGACCATAGAAAACATCCCTAGCCACCCAAACAGTGCCATTAAAACTGATCGTGGGAAAAGAAGACCTCAAGCCACTCAAACTACAAGTTTGAGAACATGCAACCATGAAAAAAACCCTCAAAAACTTTTAAATATTCAAATTTGTCTTGCAACGGTCATGGGTGGTGCAATATTTGGTATCAACAATCAAGACATACCTTTAGATCAACTTTAAAACATGACCTTTGATCTTCATCTTAAGTTTCCCAGGATCAAAGCAAAAGAAATGGTGAAAATCTTATATATGTTTCTTGAGACAGCTACGTGGCGCCATGTTGCAATGTCTTAAAAACTAGATCATCCACATCTCTGCTTCAAGGCTTTAAGCCAACCATTAGATCTTCCTTAACTTGATGCTCCTTTAACCCAGGACCAATGACATCATCTATCCTACGTGTCAGCCGAGTGTAATGCCTTAAGGACTAGATCTCATTCAGTTTTTCTTTGAGACTTTATGTTATCCGCCTGATCAAAACCCACTTGATCGGTTTTTACTTTACCCTCTGACCTAAGTCTAGCCCACCATGGACATGCATCAGTAAGGTGTGATGCCTTAATAAGTAAATCTTGAGCACTTTTCCTTCAAGGCAATACGCTAGCCATTAGATTTTTTTCAACTTGACTGCAATTTACCTTAATTACCTTGTCACTGATCCTGACCCACTAAGACATGTGGCACGATGTCATAATACCTTGATTGTTAGATTTTAATCAACTTTACTTTGAGGAATTATGTAGACAAAAAATTCCTTTCTGACTTGATTACTTGATAACCGACCACCGACAGGCCCAAAACCTGGTAGCTTTCCATGTGTTGAAAGGGCACAATGCCTTGAGGATTAAGGAACTACATCTTCTAATTTGAGGAAATGCGCCTATCATCAGATTAACTTTAAGTTGCATGACTATAATATCTTCTTCACTATTGTGTTGGGCCCATAATGTGCCATGTGTCAATTATCCTTAATGGCTTAAAGGTTATATCATACACATCTCATCACTAAGCCTTTAAGCCGACCGTTAGATCTTAGGCAACTTGTTGCCACTTTAACTTTTCCCTTTTGACCTCAGCCAGACCCACTAGGAGACATGTTCTATAGTCTTAATGGATTAATTGATAGATCTTGTTCATCTCAACTTCAAGTCATTAAGGCAATCATCAGTTCTTCTCAAACCCAATGTTTCTTTACTCCCTTTCTTTACCCAAGACCCATGATGTCATCCAGAGGACAGATGTCATGATGGCTTAGTGGATTGATTGATAAATAGACTACATCTTCACTTTAAGTAATTAAGCCAACCGTTTGATTAAGATTGAGTTGCATGACACATGATGTAATATTTAAAAGGTCCATAGGGAATTTAGACTTAGGATAAAATAATCAAAGAATTAATTCTATAAGATAAACATAAGAATGGCCCCACCCGATGACAACCTAAAGACATGACTTAAGTGCTTAAGTTACATAAAAAGTAACTTCATTTTATAGCGCAGCCAAGAGACTTAGGGGTTTTTGCAAATTTTAGGACTTTTCAAAGGGTTTAAGGATAAACAAGACATGAAACCAGGCCCATAACACTTTGATAAATACCAGACGACACCATCTAAGACAAAAAAAAAAACTCCTAATAGTACTAGAAAACTTTCTTGTGTCGCTTGATCAATGCCTTAGATCTTCACTGGGATTTATTTGAACCATTGATCATGTAATAAAATGTTATAAATGCTTGTAGTAATTTAATTAATGCTATGAAAAAGCATTAAATATGATCTATTCGCATTTATGACTTACTATCTAACTTGATTGAGTAACTCCTTCAACTCGGTTGTAAGAATTTCAGTGCTTGGTGATTATCTACTTGGTGTCCATTGCATTCAGTATAATGTAACACTCAGTAACTATAGATGCTCGGTACTCATTCTTTAACTCTTTTTGCCTATACCGACTTCTCTTTTATGTATTAATTCACTGACTAGCTCGATGTGAATTACTGACTAGTCAAATATATGAGTAACTCCTTTCACCGACTAGTTCCTCTTTAGTATATGAAATTGACATAAACTAATGATAAAAAAATATATCTTATAGAGATAAAGGAGTTAAAGGGGAGAAGTGGTTTTAGAGTGTTGAAAATGATAAGGAAAAGTGAAGGTGAGTAAAATATCAGAGTAAATGAAAGAATGAGTTTGAACATGACAATGAAGAAGATCATGAGGAGGCTTCTGATGATTTCATTCTTGGAATGATATTGGGAAGAGAGCTATGATATGTGGATAAATCCCTTCAAGAAGGATAGTTGTAGTCAGAAGGGGTAAGATGCGGTAGCAACCCACACAAATGAAAAGAAGAAAAGAAATAAGGTGAGAAAAGAAGAAGAAAAAATGGACACACAAGACCATCAATTGGTGAGTGAATGTAGAGATTAAACTGGAAGATAAAATACCTCATAGGATGAGGTAGTGGAAGAGGAAGAACTTCAAAAGGAGAAGGTTTATGAAGGTTTCGCATTTGATCAAGGATTGGAAGAAAATGGTGTGTTGTTTGGAGAATTCGGTTTATTTGTAATCTTGTGATCTAAGTGAACAAATGAAAACTTTGGTTTCAAAAAATATTTTTATTTTCCATTTATTTTAAACAAATTTTTCAATACAAATTTTCTACCATGAATTGTAACTACTAACTGTTCGATATTTGAATCCCAACAATCAATTGTTTTTCCCTCCAAGCATCTCTTGATCATTCACATTCTAGATCAGGAAATAATGCTTATATATTCAAATAGATTTCTATTGTACAATGTATTCTAAAAACTGAGATTAATAAGAGCTTTCCCTAATTAGTAAGTGGATGTAGCCTTTATGTTGAAGCACAATAAATATGGTGTCTTGTTTGTGATTCTATATTCTTTGTTTTAATTTTCTACACATTTTTTTTATTGACACTTCTTTAATTACTCTAAGTGTGTTCATTTAGGTGTACAATGGTGATGATAAATACATTTAAAAATTCAATTATTACACTTGAAAATATCATTCTTCTCATTCACATATCATAATTAAACTTTATAGTGGCAGCGATGGATGCTATCAAAATCTCTGTTGTGCAAACAATGGCATTCCCTATTATTGTCCAACGACTCAATAGGATGTCCAATAATGCTATTCACACATTTTTACAAGACGATTTCAAAGCTTTTAGCTATTCAAAATAGGAGGATGTTAAGTGGAGAATGCTATTTAAAATAACATAGAATAATGCTTTTTTAATATATCAAATTCAAAATGATTGACTTTTGATTTTCTACCATTTTTGTAAAAGAAAAACATGTTCAGTTTGTTCTTTTCTAAAATGACACATGCACTGATTATTGTTATTCTTCCCTTTTCATAAATGTATACAGTTTTTTTAAAAATGAAACATGTTTGTTAGTCCCACCTTCTATAGGCGGAGACTAATGTTTTCATTGCACTAAACTTAATTAATTTGCTTCTTGGAAATCATGCAACTTCCATTTATCCTATGTTATGTGCAAATATTTCTATTAAATTAATTTTTTTAATTTTAATTATTTTTTTGTATTGGTTGTGGTCATTTTCCCCGTGGTATTTTTCAATTTCCTCTTGAAAAATTGAGCATAAAATCAGGGCAGGTGTCAGATGCAGTGTAAGTTGGAATACATGATCATCTGTAACAACATTCAATTTTATTTATGGTATCCCACTGCACAACCCACATGCCTTGATTATTTTATGCCATTTTTCATTATTTTTGATGATGTGTCTTATAGTTTGTAGCCTGCCATATTTCCACTAGATTAGGGTTTGGACTATTGAAGGCTTCAGTCTACTGATAATGTCGAACAAGTTTTTTTCGTGATAAATCTCATCACAATTCCATCATGGTGGGTGTGATTTCATTTGGTGCCAAGGGAAATGAAGTGAGGGGTGAATGTTGAGGCTTACCTACCAAAGTAGAGTGCACATATTGGCAAGAAAGAAGTTGAGGGAAGTGTATAAGAGACACAAACATATTATCCCACCCCTTTCAAAATTTTATAACAACCTCAAGGATTTTCTACAACAGCTTCTTCTTGGCGATAACCGCTTCAAGGGAAATATTTTTCCTTGTCTGTTGAACTGTAGAGAATTTCTTCGGCTTGGAGTGGAAGAAAAAAGGTTCACCGACTTCATTCCTGTAGATATTGGCCTCAAGTTTAGCAACTTAGAAATATTGGTGGTGGCAGGAAATCAATTCAGAGGGAATATCCCAAAGTTCTGGATATTGTTCTCACCTCTCACTTCTAGATCTGTCAAGTAATCTATAATAATAATGTTGGAATTATTAGTTATCATAATTAATATATAACTCATAACTTATTTTGCCCTCATATGCTTCAAGACAGATGTTTCATGTCATCACTAATAAAACTTGTAGAGGAAGAAAATATAGTTTTCTGGTATTGATGAATGCTTCAGAATATATCTGTGTAGTTTTTTTTCAGCATCAATGTTTGAGAAAAATTGTGAGTGTGATCCAAAATACAAAATATTAATGCTAAAAAAGATGACATCATTATTTCTAGAAGCATCACTATAACTCTTATGAACTATAGAAACAAAATTTGATGTCTCTTATAGTTTTCTAATGATCTTTACTAAAATGAGGGATTCTTCAATGCCAGATCTCATTCCCTTTTTAAGATCTATCATGACAATATCTTTAATATGAAAAAAATTCTTGCATGTTTTTTTTCCTTTTAAGGTTGCATTCCGCCTTCTCTACAACTAATTTAACATTTCATGCTTATAAATTACAGTGTTGTGATAATGACAACATACATACTAGACATGAAGCATAAGTATCTATCAATTCGAATTTAGGGTTTAAAACCCCAAGTGAGTGTTTCCTCAACCTTTTCTCCTACATTCTCAAAATGAAAGTCACCTTGAAAAGCCAGTAATATCCCTGATAACTTTGATATCTTGCATGAACAAGAGAGACGCATTCACTTATTTTCTTTTAGGTCTTCATTTCTAAAATGATCATCTAATTCATTTTTTTATTTGGAATTCATGTTATGTTTAGTTTCAATTTAAAATCATGATCCAAAAAGCATTAATATTCGAGGATATCAATACAGAAATGAAAGGATCTAAACTATTCATCAATGTTCACTAGCAGTGAAAGTTATTTTTACATTAGTCATTTATTGAGAAGTAACAAACATATGGAAGTGTTGTTGCAACCTAAATTATAGAAATAAAAAAATAACTCAAAGAATAGAAGCTAAAATAACAATTAAAGTCTTGGTAACAAGCATAAGGAAGTGCTATTACAACTTGAATAATAGGAAAATAAAAATATCTTGAGGAACTGAATCTTTAAGAACAATAAAAGGCTTGAACGCGTAACTTTTCTAAAATTATAAATTCCATTGATGATAGTTCTAGATGAATAAAAGTGAATGATAGTCAGCTAAACATATGTTTATAGAATAATGCTTATGCACACCAACAATATCTACAAGTGCCCTGATTTTTCCATGGAGGATAACTTTTATTGCCTCACCAATCAGTTCTACATGTGGCTGTAAGACCTAGGCAGCCTTCTCTTGGGAGGATATGTACCCCCCAAATACCAATTGTCAAATCCATTTCCAAAGGTCATTGTTGATTATACTAAATATCTCCATTTATTACTGAAAAACTTCAAAAAATTGGCTAATAAACCATTCCAAATATCACTCGACTCAAGCTCTACATGTACTATTTCAGCCTTCAATGTTTGCTAATGGAAGGTGTGTTTTGTGTCCATATTTATTTTCATTTGTATCACTCTCCATACTTAAGGATCTTGTTCTAGTCAATTTATTAGCCTTCAATACTTCCATTTTACTCATATTTTGAATTTTTAATTCTCACTATTTTTGGATATCAATGTTGTCATGGTCCCCACAAGGTGAAAATTGAAATAACAGTCATGTTTGCCTGTGTTTTTATTTCCAGTTTCTGTTTCTAATCTAGTCTTCGTACTTGAATTTATTTTTTTGTTCAAGTATTTGTCTCTCGTTCATTTTCCAGATCTAATCAATCCTTTTCACAGGTCTATGTACAAGAACTTTTTGAAAGCATAAATCATACCAATTGATAAGTTTCAAAGGTTTCATTTCTAGAGGTTAATGTCCAGTATATCACTTGAATTAATTTTCTAAGAATCAGGCCCAACCTTCTTACCATAGCTTACACTAGCCCAAAAATCCACCAATGTTAATACTATAGGAAATTGTGAAGCACACCCCCTCCTACTATAGAAGCTAATTTTTCCAAATTAAGGCAAATGGCGGGATTCCTGTTGCATGAAGCTCTTGTGTGTGTGTGTGTGTGTGTGTGTGTGTGCACCTATTGCCTGTGACACAACACTTCAATAAGTCATTCTGTTAGTGAGAAACAAGGGTTAATGAACATATAAACCATAACTTTGACTTATTTCTTTCTAACTATGATGAATGTAGAAAATAACATAAAAGCCCTCAGATTATGCTAAATACCAGTGCCATAAACAACCTAGCATGAAAGATTTAGTTTAAAAAAAACTATTCAACTATTTAGCATGCATATTAGTCTAAAATGAACATTATAAATATATGAGAAAGTGACTAATGGAGTGTGTATGAAGCTAGGAAAGAATGGGTAGCATAACAATGCTTTGATATTCCTTCAAAATCTTGGCATAACAACACTACAATTTGAAATTTGAGGCTTCTTTATGAGCTCTAAATCCCTTCAATTTATAGAGGAATGGGAGAGAGAGAGGGGAGACAAGGTTCATTAATGGAGCCCCTAAGGTCAATAATGAGATGTAAGAGCCATTAAAGCCTTGGGAATTAATGAGAGATGGGCAAGAGGGAATATACATTAAGGGTCATTAATCAAATTCATTAAAGAGGCATGGGAGGGTGTAAGACTCAACTTGGCAAGTTGGTCCTTTGGGAAAGTCATGCTTGAGAAAGTTGACTTTCTCAAGTGGGTTGAGTTGTTAATCATTCCTTAATGGAATGTGACAACATTAGGAGGTGGGTTAGG
>MU227672.1:925086-939861 GCA_018584345.1 Thuja plicata
TAAAATATAGGAATTTAATTATTTAAGCATTTTATTGCTTTTTAATAATTAAGGGGACTATAGCCATTTTAATTAAATTAAATAGGCTAGGGGAATGGGTTAATTGCAAGTGGATAATTGATTTAGGCTTTTATTTAACTCCTTTATAATTAAATACTATAGAAATGTTTGAATTTGATTTGATTTGAATGGTTTGAATTGATTTAAATTGTATGGCTATAATAGTTAATATAATTCAGTGATAAAAATACCTACAACATTAAATATGATTTCAAAAGAATTATGCCAAGCAGTAACAGGGTCGTTTGGACATAATTGGGGGTATGATCACACTTAGGGAAAATAGGGTCCATAGTTGGAATAGACCAAATTTAGGTGGTTACATTTGCCCCTCTTTGAATTGATGTGCAAGCGGCACCTTTATTCAAAGAAAGTTTTTTATTTTGACTTCAGAAAGATTGAGAATTTCGTTCTTGGTTGTCGAATCAAATGTTGATGAGATCAGTCTCACACTTGATCGAAAAAAACTGATAGAATTGATTTTGAACTTGGTTGTCATCCAAAAATCAACAAAATATCTTAAAGATACCAATTCTAAACTTGGTTGTCGTCCAAATATTGATAATATTGATTCTTAACTTGATTATCATCCAAAAGCCAGTAAGAAGCTACCAGGAGCTTAATAAGAATCTTTTAAAATGAGGAAACACAAGATATCCAACTTATGAGAACCAAAGCTTTCTATCCAACAGTTCCGACTTAGTCAAGGAAACTATTATGCTCCTAGTTTGTTTGATAATGAAGTCATTTTAATGTTGTTTCGAGCAAAAATTAAATTGATGATAGTGTGATCATGCTCCCTTGAGAACAAAATTGAAGCAAAAGAATAAATCCCTCAGTCGAAAGAATGCATCACTTGCAGGAAGCAATTACGGTAAGAAAGAATGGAGTAGAAGAAGTGGGAAAAGATGGTGTTTTTTTTGTAAAATAAGCACACGATTATCAAGTTAATTACGTGAAAATATGAGTGGTACTGTCGCAAAAATGGTACTGTGCTACTGAAAACCTCCTAGGAACCTTCTATTTGGTTCCTGATTGATCAAAAAGAGAACAGAAATGTAATTGTAATTTTCTGGGAGGAGTTTTGGAACTCTTAAATGGCTCAAAAGACCAATATAAGCCTCAAAATTTACCATTTTACTATTCATTTTCACTTTCCTCCATAGTAATTCTAAGAGCTTTGCAGAGAAGATGGTGGTCCCTGTGAGGAAGCATCATTTTGAGATGAGCCATCAACATTAGTGCCTAGCTGACTACCCACCGTCGGTAAGTGCTCATAAAACTACCTCATGAATTTTGCAAATTTCAATTTCATGCATTTTTGTAGCTTTTACAGCCCCTTTAATTTTAAATTGCATATGGGATTCTGGATTGCAACCTGCTAAAATCGTGTCACATCCAGGATATCCTGGATCATATATGGTTTCTCCAAATTTCTGCGTCGCATCCAGGGTACTCTGGATTGCATCTTATTTTCTTGTTTTTGTCTTGTTTTGTATGCTATTTCAAATTTGTTTCGTACCTAGTCATTTTAGTCTTGTACCATATTTTTAGGGTCACATCCCATATTTTTGGGATCGCACCCAATATTCTCCATTGCATCCAGTAAACCCTGGATCACATCCTATAAAATAGATCACACCCTATTGGTTTAGGATTGTATGTGATTTATAGAGTTAGGATTTTTATCCTTTTGATCTAGTTGCGTGTTGCGGACCTTGAATCACTTAGTTGATTAGGATACTGCATCGCTTTGGTAGACAGAAAATTGATTTCACCTATCTATGTGTTAAAAATAGGTAGATTTTGAGGTAGTCACCTTTAGAGGCACATATCCAGGTCATGTTCTTGCATTATCTAGACCACTTTCTGATGCTGAGTAGTCCACAGTGATTTGATATAGATTACGTTCATTGATAGGTTTACCCAAGATAGGGGTAAACTGAGGGTTATTGACTGTTTTGGCTAAGAGATGGCACTCAAAGAACAACACCTTCCATCTTCTGACCTGGGAGATCACAATGACTCTAGATGATGTATGGTGGATACTACATGTGTCAATTATGGGCCAGGAGGTATACTTTGAGTCGAGAGGTGGCGTGGCTATTGGTGTTGCACGTAGATATTTCCAGGATGACACCATTGATCGGAGATACCTGTCATGGGACTATATGGTTTATCATTATGATCGCTAATTTGTGTATTAGTAGGACTGATAGGTGGCATCTTGATGCCAAATAGAGGTCAGCATGGATTCATGGTCGACCGGGTAGGTTTGTTAGAGAAGATGGTTACCCAAAGATAGATATATGCATGGGGTAGTTGTATTTTAGCCCATATGTATTGAGAGTTGCACGAGATAGTATACCATTACACTCGAAGCATGATCGTTGGGATTTTGATTCTTTAGATCTGGGCCTAGGAGCACATCCCTGTTACACGGCCGATTGTAGATAGACAAAGGGCACTGGAGCAGCGTTATGTATACATGTATGCCAACCTTATCCACCAGCCCCATCTAGGAAAGGTTGAGTACTGGCACCATCTTTTTGATGATATCATTGAGGTCGTTTGGTGACCATATTTAGATTGCAAGTTAGGTACCCTACTTGTTTTAGAGCCAATATCTTATTGGGAGGACTAGATACATCGTAGAGTGGTTTATTCATACTCGAATGCTGAGACAGTATGGTCGTCGCCAGGGTAGGATACAAGATATCACTATGTATGCACAAATTTGGAATGAGGCAGCACTGTGGGGTACACAGTTACAATATGAGATAGCTCACCAAGAGATCCGTGATATGGTTGGAGTAGATTGGGATCTCCACCTTGATGTTGCTGATGCAGGTGTCTCTGATGGATATGCTGCGGACATGCTTCAGTACCCATTTCCTCATTTTATAGTACCAAAGGAGATCATTCCTCACATAGAGGAGCCTTTAGATTATGATCCTAAGGATCGCCTAGCCAGGGGGAGAGGAGGAGTGTAGAGAGACAGGGCCCCAGGTAGACATGGAGATCAGGATGGTGGTAGGGATGGTAGAGATGGCAGGCATCCTCCTCCTAATGAGGATGACGGTAGAGATGATAGGGGTGGTGGCACAGTGGGTATCCAAGCAGAGGTTACTAGTGGGAGTGGGGAGGGTCAGCATACCTGATTTAGATTTGTAGCCCCAAAGAGAGATCCTAGTCTGCTCCTTACTAGGGATTAGCAGAGACAAAGATAGCAGAGATCACAGGACAGGTCTCAGGATCAGGATACAGGTTGAGACAGAGATCCTCTTTCTAGATGTGAACAAGAGAGAGAGTAGTTGAGGGCTTAGATTATAGAATTAGAGGCCAGAGCGATAGTAGCAGAGGCTAGGGTTACAGAAGTAGAGTTGAGATTGGCTATATCAGATGCTTTACTTACAGATAGAGACAGGTAGATGGAGAGACTCCACGTAGAGTGAGACATACAGGCTCGGATAGCAACTCATCAGGGATAGAGGGCTACCTATTATTATTCTCTTTACCATGTAGCAATACCAGAGGGGTAGAGGGTAGTACCTTTTTCATCATTATCCCAGCAGTCTGAGGGGGCGATGCCTCCTCCTCCTCCATTTGTACCTCCTCCTTCTCCTCCACCAGATCAGCGAGAGGGGTGGAGCCAGAGCTAATTATTTTGTCATATTTTTGTATATCTGAGCTCACATTGTATATTTAGATCTTGCTAAGATCTACTTTTGTATATGACATTCATGCATGTATATCTAATTCATTTTGTCTTACTGATACTCTGTATGATTTTTGTTCCATATTTTGATCTATACCATGTGATGATATATATAGATATGATGCAACTTTCTGAATTTGAGATGTTTCTTGAGTTCTTTTTTCTTTGATAGATTTTATTTGCACATGTGATGATATCTTGGTCTCTTGATGAGTTAAATTTTGATGATGACATCATTTTATGATTGGATTTGATCACTGATATAAATATGTTTTAAATGATACTTATGTGAATATGCAAATGTATGTTTCTTTTGATTTTCTCTTATGCAAAATAAATGCATGGATGCAATTTATGAGAAAGTAAAAATGCAATACATGGATGCTTTGTTTTAGTATTTTCCTGTTGCTTCTTTTCATGAATGCAAAATGTATGTTGTGGATGTGCAACAATAGATATATTAGTAATATGGATGATGTAATTAACTTGATTTAGAAGAAGAAAATTAAATTAATTTAGAGCTAAAAATTCCTTTAATGTTTCTCCTTTCTTGTTTATATCCCATGCAATTTATCAAAAATATAATGACATGCAAACTCTTAGGACTTTGTCACTAGTATGCAAATGTATAGCTTTTTATCATCATTGGGCAATTTTTTGGAATGGAAACCACCTGATAGTACAACCATCACTAATATCCACTGATATTATGATAATATAAATACTATATTTTATTTGAAATGTCAGAAATATACTTTAGGAATCAAGGCATAGAAGCTAGGATAACAAAATAATCACCTTCCTTTAATATACCAGACTCTGAGTAAGGCAAGATATTGGACCTGCAATGACCTTGAAAATTCATATCCTTGGGTGCATTATGATTCATATGCCTTAGTGAGAATCTGGATCAGAAAATAGACAAGGAAATTATTTCAACCTCACCGTAGTTTACACATAATGAAGATCAAGATATATGCGGCTATCCACCCATAGTGGCAGCTCTTATCATAAACATCCAAGTTAGGCAAAATTTATAGGATCATTTGGAACAATCACCATATACAAAAAATCAAGAAAAAATTATGCCCCCTATCCTTGCAACTCTTTGTCTTTGCATAGATGTCATTGAGTAACTAAGAAGACATAATAAATCATCAATTGAATCAATCAAAATAAAATGTATGATTACTTAGATGCCCCTAGTTGAAAACATCATCAGGACATGAAATAATCTTAATCAAACCACTAGAAAACTATGTGTTTAAGTAGTAATTGTTCATTCATATGTCAAACACAGTAAAGATTAATCAATCAAAAAATAGGAATGCAAGTGATATGGTGTTCCATGTCTGTGCATTGATAGGATAATCCATTCATGTTTGCGATCCAATAGAGCCCTGTAGGAATGTTGTCATTTTAAATGTCGTATCTGAATATGTGATGTTTAAAAAGACACCCTTGTCTTGGAAAGTGACATTATTTTTCATGTATCAAGAAGAATTGTGCATGCAAGGAAAACCATCCTAGAGCAACCTAGCAACCACAACCTACCATACTAGCAAAGATGCCCCCAGTGCAGAATGACTTATTCCTAAGATGTAAATGTAGACAAATCCTAAGCGAGGATAAGATAGCCATTTAGGAAATGAAGTTAGCGTTTGAGCATAGGTAAAAGCATGAAGGCCTAGTATCAGTAGTGCATTGATAGATGGAGCGCAGAACACAAGTGACACCTAATTGCCAGGTTTTCACCACTTGGAACTTAGATCTTTTTTCTCTTTTTGCTACCAAGATGCCTGTTTTACCAGGTTGTCATCAAGGCACTTTTCTCTTTTTCAATTCTTTTTTTTTTTTGCTATTTTTTCTTTTTTGAATTTTTTTGTAGTATCAAGGTGCATGTTTACCAGGTTTCCACCAAGGATACCCTTTCTATAGGATCTTTTCCACTATTTTTGGATTTCTTTAGGATCAATATTCTGAATGTTTTTGGTATTTTGTAAAAACTTTTTGCTGTATAGGATCTTCTTAGTCGAACATCAAGTGTAGAACTACTTCAAATGTAGAGTGTTGAGAGGATCTGAAAGAACGTCTCCTTCAGGTGTAGCTAGTTGATAAGCTCCAGTCCCAAAAGTCGTAATGATAACATAAGGTCCCACCCAGTTAGGTTTAAATTTTACTTTCTTCTCTCTGTTAGGCTGGTTCTTAGGATTCTTCTTGAGGATGAGATCTCCTACTTCAAATTTGCATGGTTTTACCTTCTTATTATAACCTTTGGACATACGTGCTTGATACACTTTGAGGTGATTGAATGCTTGTTGTCTGCGCTCATCTATTAGGTCCAGAGAATTCACCCTATCTATGCGGTACTGCTTGTCAGTAACAAGACCTTGTAAAGATATCCACAAAGAGGGGATTTCAACCTCAATATGTACTACTACTTCAGTTCCATAGACTAGAGAAAATGGCGTGGCTCCAGTTAGTATTATTATGCTTGTTATGTAGGCCCATAGTGTTGAATTTAGTTGTAGATGCCAGTCTCTACTAGACTTTCTCACAGTTCAGTGTAGGATCTTGAGAATATTCTTGTTAGATGCCTCAGCCTGTCCATTACCTTGAGGATAATAGATTGAGGATAAATGTTGAGTGATATGGAACTATTCACAAAGGTCATCAATGTCTTGATTTTTAAATTGGCCCCCATTGTATGTTACAATTGAAGAGGGTATCCCATATCTACAAATAATGTAGTTTAGAATGAACATAGCCACTTGTTTTCCAGTGGATTTGATTAGTGGCATGGCCTTGACCCACTTTGTGAAATAATCAGTGGCGGTAATGATAAACTTGTGTCCATTTGAAGAGTTGGGATATATTTGTCCAACCAATTCAAAGGCCCACTGACAAAATGGCCAATGTGTTATGAAAGGTATAAGTTCTCTGGCAGGAGCATGGATAAGATTTCCATGTTTCTAGCATTTAAGACATGCTTTTGAAAACTAAATAGCATCTCTCTCCATGGTAGGCCAGTAATAGCCTACTCTGAGAAGTTTCTTGGCTAATGAAAAGTCGTTTGAGTGTGATCCACATACACCTTCGTGGACTTCTTTTGATGCTAGATCAGAATCTTTGAGTTCTAAACACCTAAGAACTATACCATCGAGACTGTGTCGATATAGCTTGTTAGTTATGAGGACGTAACATGATGCTATCTTAATCAGGGATCTTTTCTAATTTTTGGATAGATTGTTAGGGATGGTTTTGTTAGAAAGGTAAGCAATAATATTGGCATACCGAGATTGGTCTGGGGTATTCAAAGCATATATTACCTGGTATTCAAAGGTATCAAATATAGGGTAGGATAGTTCTTGTACCAAGAAGTCATAATGGAATTGACGTTCTTCCATTTGTAACATGGATGCCAAGGTAGCCATACCGTCTGTAGCTTTGTTCTCTGATCTTGGTATCTATTGGAAGGTGACAAAGACAAAGTACTTTTTCAGGTCATCAACTAGTTGCTTGTAGGGAATCAACTTCACATCTTTCATTTGATACTCCCCATTGACCTAATTGATAATTATTTGGGAGTCACCATACACCTGTAGCTCTATAATCTTCCACTCCATAGCTAGCTTAAGGTCGTTTACCAATGCTTCATATTCTAAAATATTGTTGGTGCATGGGAACATTAATTTGTAAGATTTGGGAATCTTGTAGCCTTGAGTACTTATGAATAGGACCCCTACTCTAGATCCTTGTTGAGTGAATGAACCATCAAAGTACACCTTCCATGGATATTCAGTCAGATGCATGATTATTTCATCAGGTAATTCAATTATTAAATGTTCATCATCCTAGAGTGGTGAATCAGCCAATTGATCTACAAGGACATGTCCTTTGATATCTCTTCATTTGACATATTCAATGTCAAAATCACTTAGAATTAGGACCTATTTTTCCAAACGTCCTGTTAATGTTGTTCTACTCAAAAGGTACTTCAAAGGATCAATTTTAGGAATGAGATTTATTGTATGAGAGAGCATATAGTGCCTCATTTTTTGTGATGCGAAGACGAACGCTAAGAATACTTTTTCAATAATGTTATAATTGAGCTCATAGGCGACCAGTGTTCTACTAATGTAGTAGATAGCTCTTTCTTTCTTGGTTTCTAATATTGTGCCAGCAATACTCCTAGGGATGTACTTGTAGCTAAAATGTATAGGAGTAGGGGCTTTCCATGAATAGGCACCATAAGAATAGGAGGAGTAGCCAAGTATCCTTTCTATTCTCTAAAGTTTGCTTCATAGTTTTCATCCCATTTGAAGGTGACCCCTTTATGTAGTAATTTTGTAAAAGGTTGTGCCCTATCTACAAGTTGGGACGTGAATCTCTTGATGGACTAGAGTCTCCCTTGTGTTCTCATTTCACTGTTATTGCATGGAGGATCCATCTCTAGTATAGCTTTAACTTTAGCAGGGTCTACCTCAATTCCTTTCACTGAAACAATGAATCCTAGGAGCTTCCCTAATTAGACCCCAAAGACACATTTCTTTGGTTTGAGCCTGAGTTGAAACTGTTCCATTTGATCCAATATCTTTCTTAGGTCAGGAATGTGAGTACCTCTTTCTTTGGATTTAGCCAATGTGTCATCCACGTAGTCCTCCATGTTCTTATGCATCATGTCATGGAATATATTCATCATGGCTCTTTGATATGTTGCGCCGACATTCTTTAACCCGAATGCCATGACGTTCTAGAAAAAGGTGCCACATGCGCATGTGAATGAAATTTTCTCTTGATCCTCAGGGGTGATCTTAAATTAATTATAGCCCTAGAATCCATCCATTAATGAATACATCTGGAAGCCTGTTGTAAGGTCTATGATCATGTCAATGTTAGGTAGAGGGAAGTCATCTTTCAGACATGCTTTGTTCAAGTCTCTGAAGTCCATACAAATCCAGATAGATTTATTAGATTTTAACACGGGGACCACATTAGAGATCCATCCTGCATAGGAAATGACTCGAATAAAACCATCTTTTAACAACTTCTCTAGATCTTCTTTTACCAATAATGCAACATGAGGATGCATCTTTCTAAGTTTTTTCTTCACGGGCTTGATCCCAGGAGCTATAAATAAGTGGTGCATGATTAGATTAGGATCTATCCCTGGCATATCTATATAGGACCATGCAAATTTGATCTTCTTCTCTTTTAGGAACTCTATGAACTGTGTCTTCTCTTCTTTCGATAAAGATTGTGCAAGATGTACTATTTGAGGAGTTTCAACAGTACCCAAGTTTACTGGCTGTGTGGGTTCAATCAGTATTGAATATCTTTCCTGAAAGTGTTTAGGGAGGATATCAAGAGTCTCATCCTTTGGTGCCTCTAAGAGGTTTTCACCATTGGATACGTCTTTTTTCTTTACTATTTTGGGATCTGATACTGCCACAGAGTGGTTTTCACCATCAATCTACTTTTTCTTTTTATTTTTTATTTTTTGACTAAAAAACCTGATATCCTCCTGTGACATGTTCTCGCTCCTTGCATTGGTGGAAGAAGGGTAAGGTTCACAAGCATTGAGATAACAAGCTAGGGTGTGGTCATTAGGAATGTCAAGGATAGGAGTAGGATCTATTTCAATCCAATCAATTAGGTACAGAAGTACCAATGTTAGGGAGTTAGATTCTGGGAAGGATAGCATCGTGCTAGCATCAAGACCATTAACCAACATGACACAATATGTTAAGTTAATTTATTCAATATTTAGATCAATACGAGTGAGATCATTGTAAAAAGGGTCATTGTTAGTCATATGTGGACCAAACTCTAGTGACTCTTCAATAGAAATCTCATCATCATCATCTCTCCATAAAAGGAGGCTTCTTGCTTGTAGCCTATGAAATTCTTCTGGACTTATGTATTCACCAATTTCTCCATCAATGATTGGGGGAAGGAATTCTTCTTCTGCTTTAGGATTATTAGTGTCACTGCAAGGAGTGTCAGACTATTTAAGAGGAGCTGAGGGTGCCGCAAACATGTGAATTGTATCTATTCCAATATCTTTAGTGGAAATAGATAGCTCTTCCCATTCATAGTCATGATAGTCAGTGACCTCATCATCAGATCTATTTAAGTGTTCAGCAATGGTTATGTGATGTACCCGGTTAGCTACCTATGGATCAAAGTGTGGTGGATCTAGGACATGTGAAATTGTGACCAATTGCCCCTAGTTAGGATGTAAATCCTATTTTTGGGGTGTCTATTGAGTAATTATTGCTATGGTGTCTCCTACCTATTGAATGGGAGGTTGTGCAAGCAAAGGGGTGTGAGGATCTTGTGGTACCTCAAAGCTGGGTACATAGAATTCTCCTTGGTAGTTGGGGTCCTATGTGACAACATGTAACAACATCTCATAGGACCACTTCTCTATTTTGTATGTTCCATCACTTCCTTTATCTGAGTGTGGACTCTCTTTTGAAGCAGGTTTGTCAGTTTCAACATTAAAACCCAGTCCTATTTTATCTCTACTATTCTGGAACTCCATGGGTATAGGTTCAATAAGCCCTCGTCCTGTGTCATTTAGAGGTCCCTTTCCTTTGTATCCCAATTGTTTGAGGAAATCATATCCCTTTCCATAATATTCTATGGATATCTTCAAATGTTTGACCTCAACCTCCACCACTTCTCCTTTGTAAAGCCAGTCCAAGAGTGCCTGTTCTTCTATGTTATCTGAAGAAGATGTGGATGCCTTTACCATGCCAATTTATTTGTGTACTTCTGGCTCTTTGGATGTTATGGGTGTGAATGTCAAGGAAGTTTTTCCATAGGATCTTGGTGATACCGAAAGTTCTATCAGTGAGAGAGTTAGGTCTAGCTTGTACTCTCCCATACCTATTTCTTCAAGTTTCAAGGTTATGCTAAAACTCTTCATAACCATGTCTTTGGTAGTTTCAGGAGTAACTGCATCCATAGCCTCCTTGTTATGTGGGATCATGCTTCCTGCTTTGATATTGTTACAGGTGTAGTTAGCTTCTGCAGGAATTGTCACTTCCACCACATTATGTGGGAACTTTATGCACTGGTGGTAAGTAGATGGCAAAACTTGCATTTTGTGAATCCATGGTCTTCCCAACAGGATATTGTAGGCCAATGGTAGATCCAGAACTTGACATGTGACATTCCTCTCAATCGGTCCAACTTTGATAGGTAGAACAATAAGTTCTATGGAGGACCTTTCTTCCTCATCATAAGCTTTGATGGTTATCTTTCTTCTAGAGTCAATTGTTTGTTCTGAGAGACCTAGTTTCTTGATTAGATCCAGTGTACAAATATTCAATCCTGCACCTCCATCTATCAACATGCATCTAACATGGGATTTATGAATAAGGACTTCAATATGGAGGGGTTGATTATGTGGATGGGTCAATGATTTCTCATCCTCTTCAAAAAAATAGAGGTAGTGTGGTGTTGAGATGTGATTGACCATCGCTTGGAATTTGTCTATATCAATATCCTTAGGGATGTTAGTAGCATGTAGATCCTATTCTAGGATTTCCCTATGTACGATGGATATCTTGAGCAACTCCAAAATAGAAATTTTGGCAAAGGTTCATTGCAATTGGTCTACCAAGTCATATTATGCTCGAGGAATAGTAACCACGTGTTTTGATGCTGGTTTACGAATAGTGACAATAGGAACCTTGGATGTTGATGTCGGTTGTGGAGGTCCTTTGATTGTAACCTGTGATTGGCTCTGTGTTACAGCATTCGAGTGGAATGAGACACCTTTGATTGTGACCACATTGATGGATTTGGTTTTAATGTCGAGCATATTGATCACATTTTCATTCTTGGAATAGGTGTAGTTTACCTCATTACTCTTCCCTTTAGATGTTTCTCCTTTATTGTAATTAGGAAAGGGCTTGTTAAATGGTGTATGATCCTCATTGGTAGTGTGTCCATCTACTTTTATCTTTCCTCGTTCAATGAGGTCTTGGATGACATGTTTAAGCTTGAGGAAATTATTAGTCTTGTGTCCCTTTCTTTTGTGGAAGACACGGTAGGAATTATCATCCCACCACCTAGGTTTGACCATTGGTTCCCACAGTTTGGAATCTAGGATTGTAAGAACTTTGTTATCCAATAGTGTTTTTAGAACAGTATCAAGAGGCTCTGCCAAAGGAGTGAATGTTCTTTGGATTTTTGAAGTCCATGTCTGACCCTTGCTATCATCATTGTTTGCTTTGGGTACAGGAGGTGTTACCTTAGCATCCTTGCTTTCTTAATTGCATGCTATTGGTTAGATTGAACACCTTAGGTTTAGGATTAATTTTAGAGGTGTCAACTACTCGGTCATTAACAACATTCTTGTTTTGCTTCCACCATTTAGGCCTGGAGATGGAGTTGTTGGTTTTGTTTTCATTTTGAAAGGTGATCTCTCCCCTTTTTACCATGACTTCTTCAATACGAAGAGAATTTTTAGTCATTCTGTCGAAGCTTGGAGAGTCATGCATTTGTAAAGCATAGTTCAATTTAGGAACTAGATTATTAATGAAGATCTCCATCTTTTCTATTTTGGGAATGGCCCTTGAATATCATGAAAAAATATTCCTTCATCTTTGTAGGAAGTGTGTAAATGATTCACCAGTTCTTTGTTTGGTATTACATAGGTCCATCATAGTTACATCATGTTGGATGTTGTAGAAGTAATGTTGGATGAATCGTTAGATTAACTCCTTGAATGTCTTGAACTTAGGGTTCAATTTTGAGAACCACTCCATGGCATTACCTCCTATAATTCCTGGAAATAGTCGCATGAGGTATGTAGGTTTGTGCATGTATTCTATGCTTAGAGCACAAAATTCCCTCACATGGTCATGTGGGTCAGTTTCTCCCGTGTACTGGTCATACTTTGGTCTTGCCACGTTGGGAGGAAATGGGACCATAGTGATACTCTTGTCAAAAGAAAATGGACAAATAGCATCCAAAGAGTATTTTGTTTTGGGTTTCTCCTTCTCCTGTTTGAGGTTTGTGAGCTCTGTTTGCATCAAATTTAGTTGTTTGGTGAGAATAGATATAGGATTTGGTACCTCCTTTTCTTTGAGTTTTTCTACATCATAATCCTTGGGTAATTTGACACCTGTGGATGCTAGATGGAGGAAGTACTTTTCTTTATCATCATCAATTATCCGTTCCAATATCTTGTTGAACCTCTTACTTTGTTTGAGTTTTTCATACTCATCTTCAGGGATCTCCCCTTCATTGTCTGATCTAAATGGGCCATTTTTAAATTTGGGTCCTTCCTACTCATCTGTATCATTGGGTTTTTCGTGTTTTCCATCATTATACTCCTCAAAAGCCTTACTCCATCTGCGAGTGTTGCTATCCATTTGTTGGGAGTCTAGATCAAGAAGGGAACTATGAGAAGTTTCTCCTTGAAAGTGTGGTGTTTTAGGAGGCACTTTCGATCCTTTAGACGTGTACTTGTTGCATCTTGTGTTAACCATTAAGTTGTTTCTCAACTTTGTCAACATTTCCCAATAGTTCAAGTGAGAGGTTTAGACCGTTCAAGTGGGCGTGTCTAGCTAAAAGTAACTATTTGTTGTTGGTGAATGTAAGTGATTCTAGTGTCAGAGGGTTAGAATGCGCTGATAGTGAGTTGGGAACCAAGTTGTTGGTAGAACGTGGGTAGACCACACATATTGAACTGATTGTGAAAGACTGACTAAGCATGCAAGGTAGATATTTTGAATGAGTTTTTGAAATTTCAATAGGGAGACTAGAAAAGACAATAGGAACTAGCTAAAGAGCCAAAAGGGTATCCCAATCAACTGAGACTTTCGAAGAAAAAATTCTATAAGTACCCTCTATCCTAGATGCGAGCTCCCAGATGCGAGCCTCTGATGACACCAGATGCGAGCCTAAATCCTAGATGTGACTGTGTGTTGACCAAATGCGAGCTATCATAAAATATGCACTTCCAAATACCATATGTGATTTGGTAAATCTAGGATGTGATCTTATGATGACTTTGTCAGTTTTTTGCCAGTTTTGAAATTTGTTTTTTGGGAGTTTGTGCAATTTGTCTGATCTGTATTTTCCAGACTTGCCAGTGAAGAACACATGTATCTAAAGGTTTGAATACTGTTTCTTGTTTGAGGGAATTTTATCTTTTTAGTGATCTTTCAAGCATGTCAAATAGATTTGCATTGTTAGGAGGGTGAAACAAACACTCATCTTTTTCCTATTCTCTAGGTGGAGGATGAAAATATTTGCTTGTTGACTTAGGTACACACTCAAATGCTAATTAGAATATAGCCATCACCAAGCATGCAATGGCTCCAATCATGATGTTGTATTAGCTGACTCCAAATGCAAGTGAGGGCACAATATGATGAGTGTCTTGGAGAAATTACTTTTTTCCTTACACAAAGATTATCACCCTTTCAGGGGTGAATTATGTTGTAGATTATTGGGCAATCCATTCGAAACCATCCCCCATGGAATTATATAAGGAAAAATTTAGGTGTATAGCCCTATGAGTACCTAAATATATGTAGTCTCGCAAGAAAGATTCAAGCGGATCCACTCTACATATACCCAAGCATGTTCAAGGAATAATGTCAAAATTCCATGAACAAAACCGGCTCTGTCTTCCGAGGTTTTAGCCTACGAGGAAGAAACTATTTATAGTGAGTTGGAAGAATTAGCGTAAAACCTGTCCTCACTTGAGTTTCCTCAACCGGTAGGCCCTCTACTGTTTAACTATATGTACCGAGGATTGGCGAGCTTTGGATGTCTATATTTCTAATTCTTTCGAAGAAGAAGAGCATGCTCTCCTAATCTAAGTCATTTTCTCCCAAAATAGAATCAAGCAAAGTGGTTCTTTCCCTCAAGCAATGTTGTGCCTGATTTAGATGTTCCTATTTTAATGAAAACAAGATTGCTTGAAAAAGAGATTTGCCTTGTTCAATTAGCCATGATATTTAGTGAGT
>MU227672.1:949847-968647 GCA_018584345.1 Thuja plicata
GCAAACCAAATAGGTAACTTGGAAAATCGCAAGTCGCTTTTATTAATGACTAAATTGCCGTGATGAAATTCAAAGTCAATAATGCGAAAAGTTCAAGAAACTTATATGTAAATTTTGTCGCCATTCTGAAATTCAACATGGCAATATCTTTGAATATACCATTTACATGAGATTAATTGGCTTATGCAAACCACTTCTCATTCTTTGTGAACTCAATCTTCTTGGACATAATTTTAAATACAATATTATTCCTTAATAAAATTATACATCCCCTTCTCGTAGAAATCAATTTTTATATTCTAGGGTATAATTCAAGAGATTTTCCTATTATTACATTAGAGTGGGTACTAATACTTAAATTCATTTATTTAGAATGGTGTATGAAAAATATCAATTCGTAAATGGAACACATCACTAGATAGCATTTCAAAACCAATCTTATCTCCTTTTAAGTGTAAATCAACTCAATTTTGTATCATACATTCAATTAAGGAGCATCCATTATCATAGCATGCTTCAAGAGCACACTTTACTAGAATCAATGTGTCAAGTCATGTTAGCAACAATTATGCACAATACAATTGACTTAATACGTAATACCCTAATTTTTGTCCATGACATTAATAAATGTAAGTTGGATAGGGTTTGCGTTGCCTTGCAATTATGACACTTGAATGTCCAATTGCACACATTAATATGTATAAGGTGTTTTGAAATATGAAAATAACATGAGACATTATCATGAAACAATACAAATGAAAAATAAAATATATCACTAGATAATGCTTCTTCTCTTAAGGAAAAACTCCTAATAAGAAGAAAAAATAAAAAGTGTATTTTGGTGGTTGTTTCAAGAGCTTGCCTAAGTTAAACCCATGTTTTGATATTTTGACTTCCACGATATCTGAGATATTCATAGTGTTTAAAGATAAAGATCTAATACTTTTAAAATGAAAACATAATTGATTATTATATATCAAAGATAATAACTACTGTATTACAACACATGGATTTCTCAAATGAAAATAAGATATGATAAAAAAAAAGGAGAAATAGAATAATAAACTAGTGATTTATTTTTTTACCTAGAACATCATTCAAAATTGTAGAAGAATTATGTTGCCTCAGTTTTATCATCCATCAAAATCTTACAAAGATTACCACAAAAAAGAGTCAAGAACATTACATGCAAAGGTGCTAGTATGGCTTTCTGGTTGCAAAAAGATAGAGTTCGTTACAATTTTTATAGCTTGAAAGTTAGAGAGTTAAAAACTAAATTGATTGAGAAAAAGAGGTAAGTTAGAATTATTATTTTGAAATCTAACTTCATGTAACAGTGACACTTGTTTAAGTTTTACTATTGAGTGACACATGGAATTACATATTTTTGTGAGACAATAGCATGCATTCTGTTTGGATTTCTAGCATTTCTAACATCATCCCTGCCAGTATGTTTTATTTATGAAATTTTCATAATATACCTTTCTTGAATCCCAAATTATTGCAATCCCTCTAAACGCTTTGTTTTCAAGTAAGACATGGAATGAATATTTTAGATTCTTGGCAAGATTGTATTGTTCTTCATTTTCTTCATGGTGGGACTGTATTGTTCTCAAGAAAGACATGGATCCTTTATGGGTGTTTTTGGCATCATGCTCAACCTCCTCCTAGGTTCTCAATTCAATTGGTTTCTTCACTTATGAGATCTTGCAAATTCTTTGTGGGATTGTATTGTTCTTGATGTTTTGTGTATGAGGCTTTGTTCTTACCAAAACTAGATATATTTAATATTCAAGATGAGTTGAGTATTTTGAGGATTTATGTAGTGGAGGATGCTCATAAGTATGTAGTGAAGGAAGAAGGTAAGGTAAGGAGGAGACAAAGTAACCCTTGAGGAAGGGAGAAGCGGGTGAATAGTCGTGACAAAGAGAAGTAGAACGTTGATGTAGAACTTGATCAAAAGACACTAAGGAGAGGGAATGGTATCAAGGAATTAAAAGGTACTTGTTTCAAATGTGGTGGCATACAACATCTAGAGATTTATAATGTTCTGAAGGGTCTATTAAGACCATCGGAAGATATCATCTTGTGACACACGAGGAGTAGACTATTGATGAATGTTTAGAGAGTGTAGCAAAACCTGATATGGGAGAATCTCTTATGATTAGGAGAATCATGTTGAGTAAGAAGGAAGTTAAACATATGCAAAGGAGGAATTTGTTTAGGACTATATGTAAATTAGGAGGTAAATGTTGTAAGGCCATTATGGACTATGGTAGTACTGATAATTTGGTAGATCAAAAGAGATGGTGTAGAAACTTGGCTTGAAGAGGTTTCAACAACCTTGTCCTTATGGGATAAGTTAGTTTTTAAATGAACATATGGGTGCCAGCAAGAAGTTAAGTCCACTTTTTGCCTGAAAGGTGGAACTATTTTTCCTATTTTTGTCAAATTTTCCCTGTTTGATATGAATATTTGAAGTTATGATAGTTGGAATCTTCAAAAACATTAGCAATAGAAGTTGTAGTAATCAAAGTATACTTTCCAAATATATATTTTATTTTAATACCTAGATGCTAAAATTTAATTTTCAATAGGCATTACTAAAACCCACATTTTAACAGTCTTTGTTTCATGACCATACTATGCCTGTGTACGACAAGAAAAATTTGACCTAAATGAAACTATTTCTCTGAATCCTTTTGGAAAATGATATGTAACATAGTTAACATTGATGAAAATATTTTTTTTGTATTTTTTGTATAATATATATTTTTAATTAATTTTTATTAGGCATAATTGTTTCTTTTAAAATCTCTCATGTACGACAAGCATAATTTGACCAAAATATATGATTTTTTTATTTTGTTTTTAACATGTGTAGAATTATCTCTAGTTTGATGTCATATGATTTTTTTTGTAAGAAACTTTCAAATAAAAAGGTTATTAAAATAACAAAATAGCTTGCTATATTTTGTTCGCAGACATGTTTCAGTAGAAATTCAATGGAAAATAGAGAAATTTATCAAATTTACAAAAACAATTATATATTTGGAGTTTGAAAAGTCTAATCTATAATGGGTTTCTATTTCTTCAAAATATTCCTTTGAAAACATCTTCACATATCTGTCTAAAGTCCTTATTTTTGTATGCACACTAGCAGAGCCTTCAATTTGTAGGTTAAATGAGGTCCAAGGCTATGGTGGAGCTATACAAGCCTCCTTCCAAACACAAATCCAACGGTAAAATTGGGCTTGAAATCCAAAACTTTTAGAAATAGGATCTCGTTTAGTAAACATGACCTCGTTTAACTTTTTTTAAAATCATAACATATAAATGACTCGACGAAAAGTTTTATTTAAAATTAATTTATTTTTTCAAACTGAGATCCCGTTTTGAAATGGGGTCTTGTTTCATTTTTCAAAACGGGACCCCATTTTGAAACAAGCTCCTAGTTTTTTTTTTTGAAACAGGATCTCATTTTGAAACAGGACCCCATTTCTAAATTTTTAGGCTCGGGATCCAGAATCTAAATGAGACCCCATTCATTCTAAACAGGAAACCATTTTGTTGAGTTTGATTTCACGAATTTGTCTAAGTATGAAAGTTCCACCATAAGTGGATTCAAATTCTTACACTTACCCATATGGTGGAGGTGAAAGAGCAATGCTTAGTGAACTTCAACATTGGACCTGATAGAGATGAGGTATTATGTCATGTGGTATCTATGAGTGTTTGTCATTTTTTATTGACAGACCTTGGCAATTTTATATGGGAGCTATATATGATTGCAGAAATAAGTTGGTCACAATAGAGAAGGATGAACAAAAGTTACCTTGGTTCCCTTGAAGGAGGTAGAAGGGAGAAGTGCAAAGAATCTGAGCATTGTGAAGAGTTATCTTTTAGAGAAGAAGAATACAAATGATGATATGGATTTGAAAAATGATCATGGAGGTAGATTTGAGAATCGATTGGTATTGGATAATAAGAAGGGTAAGGTGAATCAATAGAGGACTTTGGTTGTTGATCAGATGAAATCTTGTAATAGAGGTAAATAGATTGTGCAAAAGAAAGGAGGTGGTGGTATGAATTCTGATGCTGATATGAGGTATGATAAAGTAAGTGCGGAATAGAGTGAGATAATGTATCTTACAAAATAGAAGTATAGGTAAAGGAAGTTGCAGATAAAGGAGATATTTGGATCAAGAATGAGCATGGGATTTATGTCCCAAATCCTAAAATTTGAAAAGAAGATAGATTTTGAAAGTACTTTCGATAGAAAGTAATTTCAATTGAAAGTCCTTTATTAAGGGCAATTCAATTTAAGTACTTTTGATAGAAAGTAGTTTCGATCAAAACTAATTAGTTTCAAGCGAAAGTAGTTTCTATCGAAAGTCTCTAATTAGAAGGCATTTGTAGAGGTTGACACAAGTTTGAAGTTTTTATGGCTTCGGGGATCAAACACAGTGCTCAAATGGAATAATAAGGAGACATCCTTTTGCATCTCACAAGGACTCTGAATGATCTTTCTAACGAATATATATTTGACAATTTTTGAATTAATTAGGCCTATGTTTTTCTACGTGCATCAAATGTAGGTTTTTTTTATCAAATATAAACCTCCAAGTTTGACGTTCAATGAAAAATAGTAGAAAAGATTTTTTTTTTTGGAAAACTAACAGTTCCCTCTGTCTTCGAGTCTAATTTCTAAAAAAAAAAATGAATTTCGATAAATACACAACAAGTTATAAACTATGTAGTCAAGGTATATCAAAATTATAGTTTACTCCACTTCAAACGCTCATAAAATATGCAATAATCATGATAATGTCATCAAACCACTTGCATTCCCTCTCTATGGATGTGACAAAACTAAATTTGAAAGAAGCACATTGATATCTATTTTAGAAAAAAGTTATGCTCTATGAAGTCAATGTAACTCTTTGAAAATGATGTTTTCAACAACATAGCAGTTTTTTGTGGTAGAAAAAAAAACCATTCAAGTCAATTCAAAATATATATAGAGAATGTAGACAGAAAATCCTAAAAGACTCTAGTTTACTTCATCTTCTGATTTCAAATGATTTAATGACAATATGCATCTGAATCTGAAAGCTTTTTGTCAAAATGTAGAGTTTAGTGTCCGTTCAGGGAAAAAAAGTGTAACCCATTATTGTGAATATTTCTATTATGGAACATTTTATTCTTACTAGGGGTGTCGCAGGCAGGAGAATCCTTGGGTCGTTGGCAATCTTACTTCACCCAAAAATATTTCCCTTTAAATTTTCCCTTAGTTTTGTTTCAGTTAGTAATTATGTTTTTCTGGTTGTGCTCCTTGGTTTTGGATCATTTGCTACTGCGAACCTTAGGGTTGATTCTGGACATCATGGTTTACTTATTTATGGGTTCGTACCTTATTTGGATACTACGTTGTGGAGATATTAAAGATTTTTGGTCAGTTATGTGTATTCTTCAAGTTCTAATGGTGAGATGGAGTATTCCAATCTCACAAATTATTTACCGATTGATGAAGATTGGTGACTCATATCACGATGTTCCTAGATCTTTCGGAGACATATCTCTTCGATTGCATGTTATTTTAACATCATGGCATTCAGATATTATGATTTGGGTCTTGACCTATGTTTGTACATGTTATGTTTTTCTTAGTGTTGGAAAATGTAATTGATCTGGTCGACATATGTGTTGTGAAGGATCTATATATTCAGGATCTTGATCTTTGCTTTAGGGGGAACTGGTAGCGTTGTGTAGAATAACCTTTGGGAGGTTAGCACTAGAGTTTAGATATAGAATTCTATTTTAATTAGGCATGTATGTTGAAATATATGATTTTGTGATAATGCAAAGATTTATTGTAGCATCTTGATTATCTACTCTTGTTTATGAGTTGATTGTTCGGTTGTGTTGACTCTTGCTTCATGGTTTGGACCATCTCCATTAGAAGGTATTGTTCTAGTCTTACAATGCAATCCATCCAAAGGCCAAAACTAGTTTTCATTGATTTAATGTTTCTTTTTTCTCAGAATGACTCTTCTTAATTCTTCCTCATATCTTGGTAGGTTATTGTTCATTTATTTGTTGAGCTCCTAGGTTAGGGTTTCAAATATGAAACCTCCTAATTCATTAATGATTTTTATGATAATTCTCACATCATGTGGGGTCCTTTCCATTTTATTTTTATTTTTAATTATTGTTTGACTCTTTTTTTTTCATTTTTACATTTCCATCAATGGAGCCTTTAAAGAATTCAGATTTAATAAAACCCCCTTCTGTTATAATCTTTCCAAGGGATCAAGTAATTTAACTATATTAGTATCTATATTTACAAGCATTCTTACTTCTCTAGATTTATGAAATTTCTTTTCTATTCCAATGAAAGAGCCCATGCAATTTAACTATATTAGATCTATATTTACAAGCATTCTGACTTCTCTAGATTTATGAATTTTCTTTTCTATTCCAATGAAAGAGCCCATTACATTGCTAATGGCCTCTAGGGTTTCAATATGAAGAAATTCTACAAGTAAATATCATACCCTTATCTATTTTGGGAATTTATTGGGTATCCAAGATTTTGGTTTCCAATCTAGGTAATTAAAACTGATGCCCTTAAAGATTACTGGTTCTCCATATAAATTTTATTTTTTTAATGGCTCATTTTTACAATCCAGGAACAAGAAATTATCAGATAGGTTAGAAATACTTACCTGATTCGAGAAGATCCATTTCCACCAGTTCACAATTTTGTTGATGGGTTATCCTGATTTGCTCCATATGGTGAATAGACCATGTTTCATACAACGATCCCATATATAATTCTTTACATTGCTTCGAATGACAAATGCCTTGTAGTCTTTTCTCCGATTTGTTTAAATATTATCAATTTTTTTCATCCTATTTTTGTTTGTCTTTGAAGCCTTTGCAAATCAGGTTTTCTCATTGTGGCTCTATTTTCTCTTCTAACAGAACTAGAGTTTCTGGATGGGATTTTCCCCGTAAGGTGGGAATTCAATGATTTTCCCTATTTGTTTTATATTGGTTTTTTCAATAATTTGTTACAAAGGCTAGCTAAACTAGATTTCATTTATGAGCATTTTCAAATCTCCTTGGTCTTTGAGATTTTACCATCTATCATTCAAGATCTACTATTGGTTTCGTGGAAAACTCTATTCCATGTGAAACACACTCCCATATTTTCACACTGTTGTAATTAGAACATAACTTTTTAACTTTAAATTCACTTGAAAAGTAACCGAACTTGATCTAACAAACTAAATTGTAATATAAATTTATTTTATAAATAATTAATAATAATCAAACTTCACTTTAAACTTTACAATTTCCTTCTATTCTATAATTATTTATTAATACTCTCTAACATTTCTTTAAATATTTATTAATAATCTAACAAACATTAATAATCTAACAAACAATTTCTTACACTTATTTAACCAACTAAACTGCTATATAAAACCTAATTTTATAAATAATAAATATTTATGCAATAATAATTTTTTGAAATATTCAAACTCCTATTTAACATTTCTATACAATATAAAAATTCCATTTAACATTTATGTTCACTACTCTTTATAGCATACCTTGTCAATTCCAAATAGTTGACAAATTACTACGTATGATGCACTAAAGTCAATTGGGATTTGGTGAAATAAGAAACTTTCTCTGTGATCATATTCAACAAGTGCATCCCTTTCTTTAATAACCATTTGAAGTCCTTTAAAAAAAAGGCCAGCTGTTTCCTTGGGTTTAGTCTCTTAAAAATAGAGAAAGAAACCTAATTTATTACACGGTCTCTTCCATATTTATATGGAGGGCCTGTCATCTTAGCATCATCTCTATTATAACTGTTTTAAATAGAAGAATTATCAACTAATTTAATAGTTAGACCTGACTACTTCATCAATCATATATACAAACCGTTCTTAATGTAGTTTTAAAAATTTTCAACATTCTTCAAAATTGAATGTAAAATAAATGTTTTAAATTCAGCTCCAAAACGCGATTGATCTTTAGAAGGAACTTTGCCATGGGTTTTTCCGGTAAGAAAATATTCAAACTTTCGATAGACTTTGTGCTTGGCTATCGTTTTGAAGTTTAATTCTGAATTTCATTAACTTTACAGCTCTTCGCCCTCCATCGCCATTGCCGCCATCTTGCGAATAATAGACTCGATGGATGCTGTCAAAATCTGTGCTGTGCTAAGAATGATATTTCCTTTTGCTGTCCACCCAGTCGAGAGGATTTTAATCCTATTCAAACATTTTTACAAGAAGATTTAAGAAATTTTAGCTATTTCATATAAGAACATTTGGAAGATTTTGTATCATTTACAAAACTCTTTTTACTTATTGTATATGGGAAATTGTATTTGGAATATACATTTTATTGAATTTGTACATGGCATGGTAGGTCATTTAACAAATCAAGGACACATTAGTTGAAGATTCTATTTTAATCTATTACGAGAACTTGCATCTAAGGAGGTTTAAGCATAAATTGAGAAGAACTTATAGTTAGAATTTAAATGTGAAAAATTAAAAAAATTGATTTTTATATAAAAATATAAATTTATATATTAGTAAAAATATTAATAAAACAATTTATATTAAATTAATTCTAATATCTTTTATTAGTTTTTATCATTTTATAGAAATACTTAAAGGCCATGCACAAAATAAATTTAATGAAATAAAATAAAATTGAATGTCCTAAACATTATGAGGGATTAGAGCAGGAATATTTAGAACATAAGCATTTGTCAAGGTAGGGAAGGTTTGATGATATATCAAACATGGTGTATAAATAATATGGGAGTGGACAATTTTAAGATCACGTGTTCCCTCTAATTGATCCTCACACACAATGGTTAATTTCATTCCTCAAATTCTTTAAATTGAAAAGAGAGTAAGGCTAGTTGAGTACTTGTCTATGTTTATGGTCCCATAAAGAAATGTGAGTCACCTATTGAAATCTTCTTTGCTATTTATTTGATGTTTCAAAAAATCAGAATGAATGGAGTTCAAAATTGTGGAAACCCATCAATCAAGGTATGCACATTTAATCAAAAGTTTTACCAAAATAGCAACACACTATGTAATGTATTGAAATAAAACAGAAATGACTACAAATACCTGATCAAATCTGTATTTTCCTAACGCGTGTTTGACCCAATTCTAAAAGTGGTATTGAATACTCAGAATCTTGTTTATCCTTACTGCATTTCAATAAAAGTTGATATTTGCAAAAATAGAAAAAAATTGTGTTTTAAAAAATAATAAAACAAAATGTGTAAAATATATAATCGATAGAATTGAAGATTAAAAAGTAGGAAGACCTTGTTGGTGGATTTCAAATGGGGTTGCAAGCAGAGTGGGTTTAACCATGGAGGAAACTTCGTTGTGAAGCGCGCTCAAGCTGGAGTAGTACTGGGAAGGGTGACCTCCCAGGAAGTCCCGGTGCTTCACCTCTATGAGCATCACCTAGATCCAATGAGTGCTAAATGTTTTATCCATTCTCATGAGAGAGTGGTTCGTGTGAACCACTACTCATGAAATATGGGTCAACGAGTTTGACTCAAAAAAATACACAGTTGAATCCTGATAGCAATATCACAAATTTCAAATTGTTGATCATTTTTTATTCAATAATATTAAACACTAATCCTAATATTTTTTAATTAGTATTTATCTCCTTTCTTAAGTTTTTTTTGAAATATTAAAAAATAGATTAATAAAAGATTAATTTTTTTTTGAAATTTTTTTTTATTCAAAGATATTTTTGTAAAAACAAAATTATAAAATATAAATTCACATTCTTTTTCTTATTAATAATATTTTAGTATATGTATTTTTATTAAACTATAAAAAAACATTGCAATCTTGTCATGGTTGCGTGTTCTCAAACTCGCAGTTTGAGTGGCTTGAGGTCTTCTTTGCCCATGATCAATTTTAATGGCACCATTTGGGTGGCTGGGGATATTTTCTATGGTCCTAGAAGCATTCAATGCAGCATGGTGGTCTCATATGTTTCTGGTCTACTTTCTATTTTGGGGTCTTTCTGCCCATGCTGTGAGTGGTCTTCATTTATGATGTTAGATCTTTTCTTACGACTTGGTGAGTGGTATGTTAGCTCAGATCTTTTTGTGATCTTTTGGAGAAAGAGTAGCTGGGAAAGAAGGACTTTCCTTAATTGCTGGGAAGGACTGCTGTCATAAAAAACCTCTTCTAGGGTTTTTCTTCTCCTATTTATCCCTCTCTTTTCTCGGTTGTAAGGGTTCCATAAATTTTGGCTTCTAAGTGTGAATCCATGATTTTAGTTCCAAGGATATAGGAGATTCATGTTAGACTATAATTCATGTTAAGATAAATAGTTCTTTGATCTTTTTCAAGTTATAGAATGGTATAATCGTTTGGTCATATTGTTACATATTTTTTACTCATTATACTTAATATAGTTATCCCAAATTCAAGTCTCTCCTTGGTGTTCATTGTATGAGTTTTAGATTTTCTATTCCATTACATAGATTTATCTGTGTATATGTTCTATTTCATCATTCTTGTCTAAGATCAGATTAAATACACTTTGGATATGACATAGATTCATTTGGTGTAATTACATAAGGATCTTATAAGTAAGTGTATGATCTAAGATTTTTTTGTTTATAGCTATGATTCTTTGCCAATAGTTTGTCTTTTGTTTCAGTATTTGCATTGAAAGATTTCCCAATGGATAAGGCACTAATCAAGAGCTAGTTTACTCTTTGTTGACACATGTCTAATAGATTTTGGTTATGTTCTTCCTTTTAAACATCAAAACCATATTCAAGTCCCTATTATTTTTGGTGGTTGTTTGTTTTCGCATATGGTAATTGACAGTCAATTAATTTTTGGTTAGCATTTAGCACTTTCTTATCATAGATATGTTGTTTAAATCTAGAGTTAGTAAGGAGTTGTCAAAGTTATATCAATATGGATTAGGTGCACCCACCTTGGTTTAACAGAGAAAAAGTGTAGAGGGAGTTTTGTCCCTATAGTTGGTCCAGTTGTCTTGTAGAGCTTCTATACTTGGATCTAACCACTCCTAACATCACTCTCAAGGCGTACTAGTAGCTTTAAGTAGCATAAACATTTTCAAACACCAACAAAATGGTGACTCTGATAGGGAAAGAGTGTAGTCTCATATCATAATTGACCAGTAAGTCGACCATTGGAAGTATAGAGTTACCTTGTTGTTATCCTTTGTCTTGTGAGTGTCTTTTCTACCATATTCACTCTCGTAAGTGTTGTATTTTCCCAACTTGTTGGGTGGCGACTCTGATCATTCTCTGTGGCAGTGTTGACTAACATATTTCATTTTATACACACTTTCTTGACATGAGTCATAGAAACAATAGAGATTGGGTCAAGAGACATCCTGAAGATAAGATGGAGGATAAGTTTCCAACTACCTCTAAGGCTAATCATCCAAGGAAAATAAATAAGAATAGACATGTCCCTCAAAATGAGAGACAAGTGGAGAACAAAAGAATAGAAGAACCAATCCAGCGTAGTCATGAAGGAAATGCATCAGAGTATGAAGAAGATACTAATTTGAGATTAGGTGCTTATGAAGATTATCATTCTCCTAGTGAGAAGGAGATTGTAGAATCGGATACTACTCTCCCTGATTGTGATACTGTGGCAGAATAAATTGCTGAATTTTATAGGAGAATCCATGAGCAAATTGCCATTAGACAAAGAAGAGAAAAAGAAAAGGAAGATAAGATCAGACATCACCAAAGTTTTCTTCAGCAAAAGAAGTGGTCATTGATGAGGTTGGAGGCAATGAACCAGGTTGAAGAGCCTGAACAAGCCAAAGAGGAACTTGTCATCTAACAAGTCCTTACTACCCAAGAACCTAAGAATAAAGGTAATCAAAAGGTGGGAGGCATTCAAATAGATGAACTTGTGAATCCCAAGGTTCCATTAGATTGAATGTCCAAGTTAGATACTAATCTGGAAAGGGCTAGAATGGAGAAGGAAACTCTAGGTAAAGAGCTTGAAAAGGCCGCGTTGGAGGTTGTTGCTATAGAAATGAAGAAAAAAGTGTATTTTGTCAAACAGGCTTCTAGGCTTGCTAGTGCTAAGGCAGCTACAACATCAAATTCCAAGGCATCTACTTCTTAGAATGATAATCCTTTTCCAAGGAGACTAACTCATGCAGAAAGGTACAAACAATTCTCCTTCATTGATATTCCTGGTTATCCAAATGTAGTCCCAAATGAAATTAGAGATAAAATTCCCAAGTTCAGAGTGAATAATTTTATTTCTTGTGAAGAACATCTGAAATTTTTTATTGATATGATGGATGACTATGAGATTGTGGATAAGGATGTATTAATGAAGTTGTTTGTGCAATCTCTAGTTGAGGATTCTAGGAACTTGTTTAGGGGTTTGTCTTTTGTCTCTATAGGGTCTATGGATGAGTTAAGGAGTTGTTTTAAGCAACAATATGGTCATAAGACAAATGAAGGCTTTGTGTTAAATGAGTTCAATAACATCAAGAAATATCAAAATGAGGATGTTGGTGAATTTAATACAATATTTCAAAAAGCAATACATAAACGTTTCCAAGTTTTAAGGATTGACGATAAGGTTTGGCTTGCCACTTATTTGAAAGCCTTTGATTCAAAAATGGGTTACCTCCGTAGAGATAAGAATCCTAGGACTCTCAGAGATTCCTATAAGACATCAGTGAATATTGAGACAAAAAGGAGAGTATCTGGGAAGTTGGGTAGATGAGAAGATTGGAAGCCTGCTAGGAAAGAATCAGACAGACCTTCTACTGCTAAGCCTAAAGATGAGGTCAACATGAAGAAGATTTTAAGTGCCATTAAGGATTTAAAGCATGTAGAAAAAAAGATTGTTAGGGCTCCAAATAATGGTAGCAGGCCTATCATCAATAATTTTTATAAGAAGCCAAGAATGTAGAACTATCTGTATACTACCCAATGGAAAGATGGGAGTCCTATTCTCCCACAAAGAAAAGACAATCCTGGTGGTAACACTCCTGATGCTTTACAAATAAATTTTGTTAATGCATGTGATGATGTCTCATGGTGCATGGCTTATCAATCCCCACACAACCCTAATTATTGTGCAATTTATTTGAATATATCTACAAGTGAGGCACAACAAGAAAGAGAAAAAGAGGATCAACTATATGATGAAAGTTTTTGTGCAATGAATTATTCACTCTTGAAGAGTGAAGAAGAGTCTAATGAGGAAAGTGAGGGTCAATACTTATTTTCATTTGATGAACAAGAAGAAGGGATTGATGACATAAGGTGCAATGCTATGAGGGGTAATGAGCCTTTTGCAGTATGAAGACCCTCAGATGAAGAGATTGCACAAATTATTGTAGACATGGTTACTCAATCAAGGAATAACTACACTTTGAGAAGAAAAATAATGGGAAATGCTGATGGAAGGCCCTCTAGTATTTTTTTTGGACAGGTAGGTGCAAACATTGAGAAAGCACTAGGAAAAGAAAAGTGTGTTGAAGGTATCAAGAGAACAAAGGTCAGGAAAGGAGATAAGCTTGGTAATCCAATTATTTTCCATAAGGTAAAAGTAAAGACACCAGAGATAAGTGCTCCATATTTTCAGGGGGATAGCAAAAGGATTGAGCGAAGCCTTTCTTCTCAAGTTGAAGATGGGAATTTTGTTACTTTGAAACAAGGGATTTCTGATTTGAAATATACTCCAGTTGATATGGGGCATTTGTTGTCACAAATCACAGTCAAAGTTCCACTCTTAGAGATGATGAGGATTGAGGAACATAAAGAAAAAAAAATTAACATGGGTGAATAGAATCTCTTCTACAAGAATGCCTGAGAAAGAAGAGGTTGAGAAAATAGGAAAATCAAACAATAAATCTGATAACAAAGTGAAAGAATCAGAGGTGATTTTCTCAAAAATCCCCTAGGTTTTCTTAAGTACAAATCATGTGAGCACTCCTTTAGGAGTTGTAGATCCATTTTTCTTGACTTTGGTAATAAACGGTAAGAGGCTAAGGAATTGCATGATAGAATCTGGAGTATCAAATATTGTCATGCCGACAGAAATAATGAAGGCATTAGGACTACATGTTGATTCTCCTCATGGGAGATGTCAAGCAAAGGACTCTAGATAAGTACCTATCATAGGTACCATCAAGGCTCTTCCTTATAGACTAGATGTATGCCCAAAGAAGATGCTAACAATGAGTGTCTCAGTAGTGGATATTCCTCCTCAGTATGGAATGCTCCTATCAAGGAAGTGGAGTGCCACATTGGGAGGGAGTATTCAATGTGATCTCTCATTTCAAACCTTTGATATTACTGGTCAAAGTGTCAAGGTATCTAGAGAAACAAGAAATCCTCACATGATTGAGGAAAGTGATAATAGCAATATGAACTATTTGTTGGATACCGACATTGGATCTTTCCAAGTCCAAGATGCGAAGGTTGGGGTAGAAAATCACCATGTGTTATTTACTGAAGAAAAAGATAATTTGGCAGACAACAATGACTTGTGGACAATGTTCAAAGAAAATTTAAAACCACAAAACACAATGAATAACCATAGTGTGTTTTGGTATTTTAATAGATTTTCTACGAACACTCACTTTAAATGCTAGTGAAAAATATTAACATCGAACAGAAGGAAATAACTGACCTTTGTTTAAGGACTTTAAAGGGTTATTAAAGAAGGTTGTTCAATTCTATTGTTGAATAACTCATTGGTCATTAAAGAAGGGGATGCACTTCTTGAATATAATCACAAAGAAATTATCTTATTTCACCAAATCCAAACTAACCTATGGGCATCATACATAGGAATTTGTCAAATATTCGGAATGATCAATTTGTTGATCGGGACAAGGCTCACTAGAGCTCCTTGTTACTTTTTTTTTGTTATGTTCTCTTTGACTTTCAATAAATTTTTAGCCCTCTTTTAGTTAATAAACAGTGGAGAATATAAATGTTAAATAGAATTTGAATATTGAATAGACATGTTAAAAAGGAGTTTGAAATACATCAAAATTTTGTTATTGCAAATGTTTGATTATGATTTAGTATTTATAAAAGGGTAAAAGCACAATAATCTGTCACCCTTTTACAAAGGAAAAGGTTAACAACACCAAAACTATAAAACTTCAAGGGCATAAAATTCACATTTCTTGTTGAGAATTTGAAGATGATGTAAAATGATGAAATGTGCGAAATAGGCTGAATTATATGCCTATAAATGTTTTTAAAAAAATTGAACCAAAATTAATATTTTTTTTGAATTTTTAATATATATTTTTCATTTCATGAAAAATACTATAAATTAGGGAGTTTACTTCCCGCCAAATCACTATAAGTAAAACATGAACTTTTTTCCTCCAATTTCAGAATATGTTTTAGATAACATGTATAGCTAGTGAAAAAAAAGAGAAAGAAGTGTTTTTGATGTATAGTTTTCCTGTTATAAGTATTCAAAGTTGAACTTACTTAAAATCAACAGTTTTTGTCTCCCGCCATTTTTCCCCTATCAAAACTATACCAAAAACCAAATAAATTACATATTATTGAATAGGACTCTCTTCTCTAGTGTTATCTATGATTTTAAAAAATTTCTGAATTGATTTAGTATTTTTTTATATTATCCAAATCAATGACTTCCGAAAGATTTAATAACCTACATGCAGTTTTTAACAAATTTGTTCAATGTTATGTAATCAAAACAGTATAAAATTTATATGTCAAGAATTGTAGTTCTGAGGTCTAGAAAAGGGTACTTTTAGTTTTTTGATATTGTTTAGTTTTAGTAGAGAAAAAATCAGCAGAAGTGCCAACTTGTTGATTTGGTGTGTTTTTGGAGGTTTGGTTGCCAACATGGCATGCCACCTAGGATGACTTGGCCGAGTAAGACTTGACCAAGGCTGACTCAGCCGAGTCTGCCTAAGTGGTCGGCCACCCACGAGCGGTCGCGTGGGTGACCCACCCTTTCAATTTGAAAGGTATATATAAAAGTTATTTTAAAAAAAAATAAATATCAATTGCAAAATTAAATCCTTATTTCAGAATATATAAAGATTTTTGAGGAAGTGAAAAAGGCATTTTGTGACCGGAGGAGTGTGACTTTGCAAGTTTTTTAATAAAGAAGGATTTTGAAAGAAAATTAATTTTTTTGCTTCTATTTGAGCAATGGGAAATAAAAGGACTAGAACAAGGAAATATGATCGTAAAAGGAATGACCAAATGAAAGGTCATACAAAACTTATCAAAGAGAAATCGGTCAACGTTGAAGAATAACCTATCAATGTTGAAGAAGGTGCAACTCAACTAGGGGAGGATATTGGTAGTAGTCGAGGTATACATATTTATCCCACAATGCAAAATTTGATGGAGATGAATGAGGAATCACTTTTCAGTAAAATTGTACTAGAGCACCTGATACCTGACAACACTATTAAATTTCATGTCAAAAACATGTGGAAAGAATATTTTGAGGATAAAAAATTGGTGGGAAAAGAACAATTGTTCGCAAATTTATTTCAGAAAAGAGAAATGACTTCAGTTTTGGAGTTGTTAGGTGTTGATAATAGGAAAATTGGACAAGGAGGTCAAGTAAAAGAAACAATAATTGAAAATTTGCAAGATGCATTGAACGTTGTTAACATGACATATCATGGAGGATCTGATTCAAATGCTGCTAGAAGAGAGTTGATGACTATGATTACCAGTAAGAGATTGACACACAGAAATCAAGTTTGAGCAGTTTATGATTTACTCAACGTCTCTCGAAGAACAGTTTAGAGATATATTAGGAAGAGAAATGTGTTGGATATGAACATTGAAAATAATTGGGTACAGATTTGTAGAGTTCCTCAAAAAGAAAAAATTTCTAAAGATGTAAGAAGATGAGTCATTGAATTTTGGACCAACCACTCTCGTATTTCTTCCAATAGAAGGGACACTATACAGATTAAAGATGACAAGACCGGTATGAATATTTCACATCCAAAACATTTTTTTCGCTACTACACAAAGTGAACTACTTGAAATATTCAAACAAGAATTTTCAAAAGTGAAAATAGGTTAGAGAATGTTTGAGATGTTGCGTCCTTGCTTCGTGCGCATAAATAAGGTTCATGAAATATGTTGTTTTTGAAATCATGTTTAGTTTCACTTATATTTGCTATCATATAAAAACTTGTTATGGTTGTACTTAATCTAGATATGGTTCCTGGAAGTACAATAGAATTTGTGAAATCCATTTTATGTGATAATTCAGAAGACTCAGATGAATTCAATTTCCAATGTATAAAAAATGAATTCAATGACTATAGAAATTTACATAAATTTCCTTTACAATTTGATAATATTGATGTTACAACACCAGTCCAGTGGAAGAGATTTGAAGATGTCAAATACGAAAAAAAGACAAGACTAGAATCTAAAATATTTGCATTGAAGGAGAGTGAATTACCATACCTTCAATTCATGGACGGATTTTGATCTATGATTTATCCACATATCCAACATTGTCATGGTGCACGATGGAAAGCTAAACAGTTTCGTGATTCCAAAAATTGTTCTCCACCTAGTTGTATTCTTTCAGTTGTAGATTTTTTGGAGAACTGTACATTCTCTCCTCAAAAAGAGCTTAAAATTCAATATTATCATTCTGATCAAGTTGCAATATTTATCCATGTGACCTATATACATGCACAATTTGATTTGGATGAGATATAAAGTATAGATCAAAATGAACGCATTATAATCAAGGAGGTTCATTTCTATATCAGCGATGATAAGATTCATGATAGGAGTTATGTGGCTGATTGTTTCGGCATGTTTTTCTACTATCTTGTGAGTCATGGCATAAATGCTTCACAACACTTGATCTAGTCTGATGGGTGTGTGGGTAAGTAAACTTGAATTACATTTTCTTAAATGGTACATTTCAATTATATTAGATCTAGAGATCATATATATATTTAGTGTTTTAAAATGTTTTTACACATGATTGTGCAGGTCAAATTAAATCTGCAAAATGCTTTAATTGGTTAGCTATGCAATATGCTAGACACAATGTTAAGTTTCTTTGGAACTTCTTTGAAAGTGGATATGGAAAAGGGGAGCATGATGGAGCAGGAGCATTTGTGAAGCATGCACTCCAACAACATGAACTTCAAGGTATACATAGGTATGTCATTTTCATATTATGCAATTTGTTTACATAACTTAGTGAACTTTAATCTTCATTTGATAGTTGAATAAACTAATTTTATATTTTTACATGTCCTTTAAATTATTAAATATATCTAGGTAACATGATAGAGAATGCAAACAAAATTGTTGAATGGTGTCGAAATCATTTCTCTACTCGAGACACAAAACACAACAAACGTTACTTTCGGGAAGTGATAGGTAAAATTTAAAACTAGAAATCGTTATTCATTTTTCATAATTGAATTGAGTTCATCTAACTAAATAAAATTTATTTAATTTATCTATATCTAGATATCAATTGATCTAATCCTTACAATTGTCAATCAATTCTTGGAATTAGAAGTTTACATCAACTAATGACTACAGGACAACAAAAAACTCCACTAATTTAACTAAGAGATAAATCATGCTTTTGTGAAGATTGTGTTTACAACAACATAATGAGTCAATGTGTTAATATTGCAAATGGATATGTTTCACAATGGGATCAGAAAGAGTTAGTGAGAATGCCTCC
>MU227672.1:969950-985776 GCA_018584345.1 Thuja plicata
TATATATATAAGATCACTTTCAATCTATACTAGGAATGTGAGATTACTTAAAAAGATTGATTTTGTATAATATTTAAAAGATTACTAAAAGTTTTCGATTGAGGTTAAAATGGTTTTTGAAGGGAACAGTAACCATGTACAAAAGGAGCTAAAGATAAGCAGGAAATAACACTACAAAAAATAAATAGACAGCAAAAAACAATAGCTAGGGGTAAAAGATGGATACATTTGAAAAAAACCCCAACACTTACAACTAGCCAAAAGACCAAACCCAGACAAAAATATTACTAGCCTCAAAACACAGTTAAGTCTATTTTTCCATAATCTCAGCAGAGTCAGCCATCACAGTCTTATATTTTTCAATAGCCTCTTTGAGATTTTTTATTTCCTTTGTGCTACCCGATTTCACCTTTTTTGCACTTGCCCTAGTACGAGTCCCTAGGCCAGCAATGCTAGGGTCTATAGAAGTATCATCATCCACTGTAATAGGAATAGTGTTCCCATCCAGCACAGAGAGAAGCGCCCTTAAGTTGCTATCAGTCACCTTCATGCCGTCATAGTTATTTTTCATCATACGGCTGAGAGTATCTTCAATACTCTGAATGTGAATTTCAGTTGTACGCTGGCGGAAATTAACCACTACATTAATCCTAAGTTCAAGCTTCTCCAACAATCTTTTATCCACTTTTTCATCCTGGGTTTCATTTTCCTTAGTATCCTTAGTCATTGGTTCGACAAGTAGAATAGCAATATTATTCACTCTATCCTAGAGATCATCATACTTTCCATTAATGTCTCTGATTACTAAAAGTTATCTATTGAAATTTTATGTATAATTTGCTCTAAGATTAGATCTTCTATCTATCTATTCATTATGTTTTGAGTTTAGTTTAAGTTTGAAGTTTGATTGATTATATATATTTCTTAGAGTAAAGATTGTTTTTTATTGTGATTTTGTTATATATTGAAAATTTACATAATTTGCTCTAAGATTATATCTTCTATCTATTCATTATGTTTTTAATTTAATTTAAGTTTGCAGTTTTCAATTGATTATATATATTTATTAGACTAAAGATTAATTTTGATTTTGTTTGATTTTGGTCTTGATTTTGTTATCTATTGAAAATTTACATAATTTGAGCTCTAAGATTAGATCTTCTATATATCTATTCATTAGGTTTTGAATTTAATTTAAGTTTGAATTTTGATTGATTATATATATTTATTAGACTAAAGATTAATTTTGATTGATTTTGATCTTGATTTTGTTATCTATTGAAAATTTACATGTAATTTTCTCTAAGATTAGATCTTCTATCTATCTATTCATTAGGTTTTGAATTTAATTTAAGTTTGATAACTAGGCGGTTGTGGTGCATTAGGTTGTCTACACTTATCCTGATATCTCCCCTGACCCTGACCAGCATGTGAAGGTAAATTTGTGTAATCAACAACATAACCTAAATGGAACTCTGCAAATAATTGTTTGCAGAAATATAAGGGCACCTCATCCTTTTGGGGCCACATATGATGGGCTGCCAATCATCTTGGATATATAAAAGGAGCTACTAACTCATCTGTACATTTTGTGACCCTATATGCTCTAACCACTTTCTTTTCTATGTAATGGGTCCCAAACATGTTCTTAACCTGAGTAATAGTAACATCCCCATCAACTATCCTCCAACCGACAGTACCTATAACAGTGGTAGATAGGCTATGGTAAAAATAATCAATAGATACATCATCATATGGATTGTCTGATTCATCGTTCTAAATCATACTCATCAACTATGTAAGAATGGAAATCCAATTCTCCCTATTAGGGAGGGTAGCACTATTCTGCAACATCCTCTCTAGCGTAGCTAGAGAAACGCCCATCCTTGTGATAGTCTCCTATATGTGACTATCATGACTTTGTGGGGTATCATGGTGGCCTGACAATGCTCGTGAGGCCTGACTACCATGAATTCTAGGGTGTGAACCAGTAGAAGCCATGTGACATAAATGTAATATCTAGAGATAAAAAGTACACTCGCTGCAAGTGGGCACATACATGTGTACATTCAGTAGGAAATCAATTTATATATGTACATGTGTTGAAAAAGAACATGTTTTTAAATTAAAAAAATTTAAAAATATCAATACATACATATTTAAATTTTAAAAAAATTCAATTTACATCTTCAACATGAAACATTTTTTCAAACAAAAGTTCACAAATTTTAAACAATGAAAATTGCACATATACATATTAACATAAATATCTACATAATATACATGTCCATATGAACAAAAATATTCATGACATCCCTTTAAACATAAATACATCAAAAAAAGATTCCACATGTACATAACTTTTAAGTGATTTTAAGACTTTAATATATACAAATTGATTTATGTAACGTAGTACGTAAGACTTAGGGTTTTGTTATGTGCTAATTTTGAAAGTTGCGTATGTAATGAAAATGTCTAGAATGATCAAGTTGTGGGAAAAAGATTTTGTGGCACGTTCTCAAGTAATAATATAGTCATGTATCCTAAATTAATTCCCTATAATTATTGCTTCACATGACTAAAGAGTAATTAGAATATGAAACAAAAGTTATGCTTCTAGTTTATGTTTTGGTTAAATTATATGATTTTAGGATTTTAAAATTATGTATAAATATTTCATAATTTAGGATTTGGGTTTGCGTTTGTGTATCAAAATTTTGGGTAAATTATGTGTAAGTTTGAGTTTGCGTTTAAGTTTGGGTTTGTGTTTAAATGTTTTTAAATAACATCAATTATATGACCTAAAAAAATTTATTTCTAGAAAATGAAGGAAAAAACCATGAAATTACAATGCTAAATTTAAAAAAAAAAATCATTTTACATATATGTTTATACAGTAAAACATTTTAAAAATAAAAAAAGGGCCCTACCTCGAACTCGGCCGAGTATTCTCCCTGAGCTCCACACCCTCAATCTTAGCCCCTCAATGTGAAAATGAGGGGATAGCGGGTTGTTTTTGGGTTTTTTAAATGCTGTGCATACTTGGCCAAGTATAACTCGGCCTAGTCTAACAGCCCACGTAGGTGCCACTCAGTGCCGCATGGCGCCCATGTAAACTCAATCATGCGGGACTCGGCTGAGTCTTACTCGGTCAAGTGTAACACGGTAGAGCGCCTAGAGTTAGCCTTAGGGGTGACAAATTATTGTGCTTTTACCCAAAATAAGGTTTTATTTAATATTTTAGTTGGTTATACAACTGTAGGAAACAAATTCAATAATGTTTGATAGGGATTATTAATAAATATTTAAAGAATTGCTAGTGATTATTAATAAATATTTATGGAATAGAAAGTAACGGTAAAGTTTGAAGTGAAATTTGATCACTATTTATTATTTATACAATATATTTTGATTATGATCTAGTATTTATAAAATAAGGTTTTATTTAAAAGTTTAGTTGGTTATACAAGTGTAGGAATTTTTTTTTGTAATGTTTGATAGGGATTATTAATAAATATTTAAAGAATTGCTAGATATTATTAATAAATATTTATGGAATAGAAATTAGTGGTAATGTTTGAAGTGAAATTTGATCATTATTTATTATTTATAAAAGATGTTGTTATTAAACAGTTTATCTGGTTGAAAAAGTATATGAAAAAATATGGTAATGTTTGTTAGATATTATTAATACATATTTAAAATTTTAATAGAAATTATAAAGTTTAATTAAGAGATATGAATCAAAAGAATGATATTTTTCAAGTGTAATAATTGAATTTTTTATTGTGATTATTATCATGGTGGTACATAAATGAATACACATAGTGTAATTAAAGAAGTGTAAATGAATAATGAATGTGTACAAAATTAAAACAAATAACAAAGAATGAATGACAGGCAAGACACTGAATTTATTATTCTTCATCATAAAGGTTACATCCTCTTTCTAAGTAGGGAAAACTCTTATTAATCTTAGTTTTTACAATACATTATACAACAACAATCTATTCGAATGTATAATCATTATTGCCTAATCTTGAATGTGAATATTCAATAGACACTTGGAGGGAAAAGTGATTGACCGTTGGGCTTCAAATATGAAATAGTTAGTAGTTGAATGCTCTCATTGAAGAAAAAACACCAACCCATAAATTTTATGCACACTTATCTTTTACCAAACTCATTACTTCTACACACTCACACTTCAAAAGTATGAATTACATACTCCTCCCAAACTACTATGTCTTCTTTATTCCTGAGAAACCTCTCTCATATTTTATGCAACCCCCTCCCTTTGACCAATCCTCTTTTACATCAATGCCTCCCCCCTTATAAACTAATTACATTAGTGGAAATTGTAAATATTTTGAAGTCTGTCATTTCAATTTCATCGGTTCCCATTTTGTGGCATTTTCATTCAACCCTTCCTCTCTAGATTTCTACACAACCTTAAATATTCTGAAGTAGAAAATTGACCAGCCATTATAAATAATGATATGGCATTGTTGTCAAAGTAATCAAACTATCCTTATTCATATTCCAAGGCCTTGGATTTATGTGCACTATAAAAGATTGCAACCAAGAAGGGGTAATATTCACCAAGAAAGGATAAGAAGGTTGTCACACTTATATATTTTAATTAATTCAACCTTCTACTTAGAGTATTAAATGATATCTATCAATGTAACCTTGATTTTAAACTCCACTACAAACTATGTGGATAAAAGACTGAAATTTGGCTTTTCGCCTGCCAATTTATTTTGATTTGCTTGAGGTGAGAAAACTATTTTGTGCATATCTATATGTATCCCTAGCCAAACACAGCAATGATCATATCAAAGAACACTTTTTTCAAATTCATAGAAATGTTTTGATCGTGGAGACTTTTACTTGTGTATGAAGATGCTGAAATTCTTTCTTCCTTTAGTATGAATTGAGCAAGTGCCCTTTATGACAAAACTAGTCTTTTAAACTCTCTCTTTCACCCTTCATTAACATAGTTGAATTTATGCAAGATTATTAGAGAGGTGTTAATAAACTGATAAAACCAAAAAATAACTAAGAGAAAACATACAAACATTTTTTGTTGATGTCAATTATCAATTGACCTAGTATGCTCCTCCATCAGACATACAAGGTAGGAAATATTTTGTAAGTAGAACTACCCTTTCATCAAGGTTTAAGCAACCTGAACTCAACTTCATTGCTGATATGGACAAAGATAGCTTCTTCCATCACCTCTTCCATAAATTAGCTAGGGCACTTCCTCTTCACCCCATGTGGATTCACTTCCATCATATACGAACCTCCTCCACCAAATTCACTCTCTAAGCTCCTATCCTCATTCATAGGATCTTGTCCAACATCAATAAACCACCTCCACCAAATTTCACTTGTAGCATCCTCTTTTTCTCGAACACACAAAAAATAACCTTTTGACACCAATCAACAATATCCACTTGCACTCCCTCTATAGTTTCTACATAATCATATGTGCAACATCTACTTGCCTTAACTCATCCCTATTCATCTCTACTTCACTAAAATTATAAAAATCAATAATTACCTCTCAACATCATCTTCAACCTCCACTATTTTAGCATCTAATTCATCAATGCTCACTACATTTACAAATTCCTTAGATAGCTCAAATACATCTTCCTTCATGTGAATAACTCGTCAATCTCTAAATAATACACCATGTTGTTCTAATCCTTAATCAAATGCTAGACCCTCATAAACCTCCTCTTTCTGAACTTCTTCCTCTTTCATAACCTCAGCCTATGAGGTATTTTCTCCTCTATTGTATTCTCTAAACTCACTCACCAATCGATGGTCTTGTGTGTCAATTTTCTCCTCTTCATTTCTCACCTCATTTCTTCTCTTCTTTTCATTTGTGTGGGTGCTATCACATAATTCTCCTTCTGGATGCATCTATCCTTCTTGAAGGGATTTCACCATATCTCATATCTCTCTTCCCAATATCATTCCAGGGATGAAACCATCACATTTCTCCTCCTCTCATCTGTTGTAATATTTCACTTAAATTAACTTTTCCTTATGAATTCAAGATCTCAATCACTTAGGACTCGTCACACCTACAATGATCCTTTTCAACTCTCCACAACCACTTCAAACCTTCATATGCAAACTATATCACGGTTAATAATTTTTTTACACAAATCTTCTCTTCACCTAAAGTTCTGGTGTAGACTACCTCACATTTGGCAATATCTCCACACACATAGGACATCTGACTCTCATACCATTTAATGTAATATAAAATTGAAGGTAATCCCAAGATCACAAAAAATAACTACAAACTCAATATTATATGAAATTTAGAAATATTCCAGTCACACTAAAATCTTTAACAAATTCTAATATATATATATATATATCTCTTCTACTAAAAAATTTATCCTCCTTGATTATTTCTACAATAGAACTAAATTATTCACAAAAAATGAATAAATAAAAACTTCAATTTTGTGATTCATACTTAGTACAAGGCACTTCAACATTAACATTCACTGGAAGCAAAATTCCCTTTATTGGTGCCTCACTTCATCTATGTCCATTTTTTCCTCTTTCTCATTGAACTCTAGAACCCTTCATATGACACTTGCCAATATTTGTTTATTTTTTTACACAACCTTTAACATTTGTATTATTTTTAATTGAAAAAGAGCCGCAAGCTCTTATGGAGGGAAAAAACTACTCTGCAAATTCTCTGCACACTTATTTTTTCCCAAACTCATTACATCTACACACTCACCCACACACTTGAATTTGAAAATTTTTAATTATTTATTCCTCCCACATTCCTACATCTTCTTCATTCTTGAGAAACCTCTTTCTTGTTTTATGAAACCCCTTCCCTTGGAACAATTCTCTTTTCCATCAATGCTTCCCTCCCTTATAAACTTATTGCTTTAATGAAAATTATAATCTGTTTCAAGCCTCTTCCATTTCAATTTCATTGGTTCCCATTTTGAGGAATTTCATTTCACCTCACCTCTCTAGCTTTCTTCATAGCCTTAAATATTCTGAATTACAAAATTTACCAGCAGTTAGAAATAATGATATGATGCTCTTGCTCTCCAAGTGATCCAACTATCCTCATTCGTATGCCAAGGCCTTAGATTTCTACCTTTAGCAAGGATAAGAATGTTACCATGCTTCCATATTTCAGTTCAACTAGCCCTCTACTCTGTCACAACCCATTTTGTTTTAGCCTAACTGCTGGAGAAAAAAAGGAATAACAGTTACAAATTTATTATATTAATTGAATGGAAGCATAAATTATAAACACGTTATGTCCATCTGGAGGTGGGGGCTTTTAATTCGGAAGACAACCTTAAAGAACCACTCTCCCTTGCATTCTATTTTTACGGCATGAAAGGCCATCAATTAGGAAGCTTTTTTCTTTGGGGTGCAGTGGTGTCAAAGATATCAGAAGGGTGTGAACTAAAAAAAATAAACTGAGGGCTTCATCGGTTCCTGCACACAATGGAGTTAATGGAAAGGATGTGTCTCATGTTTGAGGTATCATTCTATTGCACACAGTCTAGTTGATTTGTCGACTAAGCTATCCAATTTCAAGCTAGGAATAGTGATTCTTCCTCCATGATTTGTCTGGAGTGTTTTTCCTTTCACCGCCTAAAGAAGAAAGAAGGGGATTTTGGAATTTTCTTGGAAGTGCAAAATAATAACAGTAGAAGAATGGAAAACGTGGGCAAGGAAGGGTAATTGCGAGGTGACGGTCTGCAACTTTGAGAAGAAGTAGAAAGGTTGATCCTGTACGGAGAACGGATGACAGAGTTAGTTGGAAAATAAAAGGTACCGGCGAACGTCTCTAGTAGTAATGAGCTATCTCTTCAAGTATTATCGACATACTCCGGGTTCTTTCTAATTCATATCTTCTCTTTAGTTTAATGAGGAATCAAAATGGGTCTCCATCGTCATTTTATGTGCTTCAAATAAGTGTTTAAACTTTAAATGATAATATAAGAATCATATTTGGGATACCTATTTTTCCTTCCTCCCACACCTTACCTTGTTCGGCAGCTAGCGAGCTGGGTCTCACAGTACCGTGCCGTATTGTCTCTTTTTCAGAAAAACCGCACTCTTTAGAATGTAATGACCTATCATGGGATTCATTTTTCTTTTCCTTTTTTTTTTAGACTGTTTACTTATTTTGGCATCATATGTTAATGGATGTGGATGCTGTGGAAGCCGTTTGGTGCTTATGGCATAAGGTTGAGTCTCTACACATTTTCTTTCCACTAAATTGTGTATGGCGTAAGGTTTAGTTACCTTGTAGATGCCTGCCTTCATTTTTCTTCCTTCCTTAATCTTGGCATGAGAGCTGCGGGCTCTGTTTAATTAAATCTTACCTGCATCAGTTAGTAATATGAATGTTATCTGCATTGGCTTCACCCACACCTTGCTAGCTAAGACCATTTTTCAATGAAGTGGTAGGTGTATTTCCCCTACGTTTTTCCTTACTCCTAGCAGCAGTTGGGGCAATTTTGTTTACATTTATACACAAACTTTGTTGTTACCTCCTCTTGCCAAGCCGTCAACTTCTGGCCTTCTCCTTATGGTGTATCTTGGAAATCATTGCGTATTTTAGCTTGGTTATTGAGATAAAGAGGCGCTAAGTTATGATGGTATTGACTATTAATTTTTTTCATTGTGCTTACAGTTGTATAGGGTAGTTCTGTTCCATTCTATGCTATTTGTTATGGTTAGTCTTTGTTCTATTTCTAATATATCTTGTGAATGACAAGGACACAGTAATAATTTACAATCGCCTACATGATATTCCATGTTTTAACTTACTTGAATGTGTTTGGGATCAAATAGACTGGTACATAACATAGTATTTCTGGTCATTGTGTTAAGGTGTACACACTCTTACAAGTGGAATTGATATGAATCTACATTTTTCACATGACTAATATTAGTGTAATGCCTTCAGTGATGATTTATATACAACTAGTATGACCCATACGAATCACTTATTATTAAGATTTGTAGCTCTGTGTTTATTGATAGCAAAGTTGCATTAGATGAAATTGATAAATGTGATTGGAACAGAGAGTCATGCTAATTGATACTTTCAAGTGGATGGCTTCAAGGGATTTTTTTAATGGGTGAATATTGAGTAATTTTTGGAGCTTATAGTCTTACCAATTAGGGGGTACTCCTCCTTTTCTACCTAGTTTTTTTTTTGAGAGCCAAGTAATAGTTCAAKCAAAACTATGTTAGCTTGTTCGAATATAGAAGATGAAGAATCCTTGTAGATAAGTGAGAATTTTTTACTTCTTGAGGAATTGYATTAGAATATTGTGGTGTCCTTATTTAKCTATTATTATCAYGTTTTYCCATAWGTTGATAATGAGATTAGTTTGAATGAAGTATGTCCTTGGAAAGTTTACAATAATATTAGATTGAAGATTGAATGTATGTACYTGTGTGCTTGCGTTGAGTATATGCATTTATCACATGRGGACAGTGTATAACTGATTATAATTTTGTATGTTTATTGTAACATTTGGGCTAACTTGCATACTAGATTTATATGTCTTATATTATATGAGATTTATTGATGTTTTTCATACATTTCACATGGATGCAAACTTTTGGAATTAAACACATGGATGATGATGGCTATGATGATGACTATGATGAGGTATGCATGTATTGAGAACTAATGATTACCTTAATAAAAATTATGAATGCATTGTGGTGACCTCTTGAGCAGTTCTTACCAATATGTTTTGTTCCATATGTCAGATGGATTTACAACTCCTTGGTATGATAGATTAAGCAAAATTTGTTGCTTCTTTGGCATGATTATGTATTGTGCTTCTGTGTGACCATTTTATTTTTTTTGTATTGGTTTATGGACTTACCATTACATGGATTCCATTACTCCTAATAGTTTTACCTGATTAGTCTACCTCGAGCTAGGCTAGGTATCTTTCATGTCAGGAAAGATTCTGGGGAAGCGTAACTTATTTGTGGTAAGGTGGAAACACACTCCAACAATATTCTCACCCTGATGTTTTGTGTGTAGCAAGTCTTTGGAGCTCCTGTCAAGAAGGTCATCTTGTATAGCATATTATGCATATTTTCATTGATCATTGGTCTATTGTATTTATATTGCACTCTTATGGCAATTAGTTGATGACTCTTGTAAATCTCAGTTTCTTTGTAAGTTAAGATCTTATGTTTATTGCGCTTCGACAGATTGGTCAAAGTCACTCTTCTACTTTTGTTAATTTGACAAGATGGTCAAATTTTGTTGTGTCTTTAATGTTTTATGACATTTGATGAAATGGGTATTTTCGACAGTATGGTCGACATCCTTGTTGTAGATGCATTTATTCAGTTTGACAAGTTGCTTAAATCGTGTACTCTTTTCACTGTAATTTTAAATGGGAATTATTTGTTAGTCAATATGTGGGTTTAACGTTTGACTTAGTTGACCGACTCTCTTGTCTTGTGGATATTGTTGAGGTGGCACCTTTGTCGAGGTCACTGACCTTACATATGGTATCAAAGATCTGGGTTCCACTCTAGGGCCTTGAGTTCGCTATGCTTAGTTGTGACCCGTAGTCCCACAATCTGTGTAAGTCAACTAATGCTCAGTCTATGTACATAAGTGATAGTCCTATATGTTGATCATTGAGATCCCTAGTTATGGTTTCTCCTAACAAAAGGAAAGGATGACTCTTGTGTTGAGTTATACAAGTGAAAACAATCACTTTTAGGACATTACCTCTTGTGTGTGTGTGTGTGGCATCTTGGTTGTCCATGCTCTCTCCCTAAACTATAAATATGGGAAATATTTTTGAAGTGCTTGAAAATGGTGTACTTTTGATTGGGTAATTGTGTTTTCTCAAATTGGAACTATGGTGTGAGTAATGCACTTAAGGTTAAATGTATATTTCACTGCTTGTGTGAAGCAAAAAAAGGTGATAAATATCCATGATTTATTGGTGTAGTTAATTTATGTTTGACTTTTACACTAAGGATATGTATATACATGCCAAAGATTGAGGCTAGGATGAATGAAAATTATATATGTATGTACGATATTGTGCAATGATACATTTTGCATGTGTGATGAAAGGGAAAGAAAATGAAATGACGAGATAGGTCATTTGAAAAAAATAATTATGGAACTAGATCTTTAGGAGATTCTTGGGAAAAGAACCTAACATGTCATGAAAAAGTAAAACCATAAAATTTTGCAAAAGTAATTGCATGCTGCAAATATATAAAAAAGGAAAATAGAGAGAATTATCAACATTATGTTGCATGAACCAATGGCATGTGATGCTATATAGTGATGTAATCTTTGAGACATATGTTTTTCGAGTGTTTGGTCATGTTCATAAGCACACCTTGGATGCAAGGTGTCGTGTAGCTTCTACTTCCTCTTTGTGGCCAGTGATAGTCACTATGTATATGTGAATTAGTTTTCATCTTGGTTATGTTATTTTCAACTTTGAAAGTGGTGAAGGACTAGCTTGAATTTTTAAGTTTCTTGTTACTATCTAGCCACCAATTTTTGTGTATTTATCGAATATGGTTCTTGTTCACATTTATTTCTTTTGATTTTTCTCATCTTTGTGATTTTGAGTTGAAATTTGTGAACTTTGGATTTGAGATTTCTTATGACTTTGAGGTGGCTAGGATGTGCAATTTATGTTTCTAGTCTTGTGATGTGACGTGATATTCTCTATCATGTTCAATGTGGAACATTGATAGAATGTATAAGGGAGTAGATTGTGAAGAACATACCATTCTTATTTGAAATAAGTAGTATTGATCAATATGCTTTGATGTGATTTTCGATACTACGAGGAGCACTGCATGGATATTCTTGAGATGAAGGATTCCAGGAGAAGGGTACATTTTATGGCCCTAATATGATATTACTAGCATATGGATTATTATGCATGAGGCATTGCATGAAATTATATTTGAGGTAATTGAACATGAAGTATTATTTTGATGCACTCGATGTTCGACAAGTAGGTCAACATCTCTTGATGAAAATGGACTAGATTTATTTGTGTTAATACACTATGTGTTCTGGACAGAATGTCAACACTCTTTTCTCTTATGTATTATGTTTCATTTGACCAGTTGGGTTGAATTATGTGATTGCTTACATGATGTATGCAATGGTCCATGATGAAGGGAATAATTCCTTTGACTAGCTAACTTCTTGTGTGATTTCAACATTTTTTTTAATGCATTATTGCATGAAAAGAAAATATATGATATGCATGAGATGCATCATTTACTTACTAAGTATGAGAATTGGAAAGCTTACCTTCTGGTGAGGGGTGCTGAATGTGGAAAAATAGGGAAGGGTAGAAGTGATGTTTTATTTTTCACTCTACCTTCCAGTAGAAGTCTTGTGTTAAAATAATTTGGCCAAAGTTGGTTGCATATGTTTTCTTAAATATGATTCCTATGTTTCATCTCCCTGCCACATCCGTGATTATGTTCTACATTAGGCATATGTGCTTTGTAGTTAGTTTTGCGGCTACACCAGATACCCCCTGCCTTTTGTATTTTTTTTTATAGGCTGCAGGGTTGGGAATTTTGCGAGGAGGTAGAATCCCAAGGAAGTGTAGGGCTTTATGGCTGGGCAGAAAAATGCCCGAGCCACACTCCCATCTCGAGATAGCTGATGCAAAGTTGTATGAGGGCTTATGAGACATGTATCTATAGAGGGACATTTTTCTGAGGGATTATGAGATAGGGATCTATAGATGGATATTTTTCCGAGGGCTTATGAGACATGGATCTATAGAGGGACAATTTATCTAATGAAACTTATGTTTCCTATTTCATGATTGACTTTAATGGTCTTTATTTTGATGTTTACACTTTATGTATGACATACTTGATGCATTTGATTTTATGTAATGATGAATTATCATGATGTATTGAAATACTTATGCCTGGATTAAGTACAATTATATAGATGAAATTATGAATTCTTATTTATGTTAAGATGTATAAATTATTTGACTCATATTGTCTTAGAGATTAAACATATTTGTTATGATGTTGAGTTAAAATTTCTCTACTAAGTACTATTGTGACGAGATGGGCATGAGGGCCTAGGTCACATAAATGGAAAAAATATGGATCCACTAATCTTTACAGGTGATTGCGAGCATGCATGGATGATTTTCTCACTTAGCGAGCACCATATGTCAGATGGTACGTATGACTGATTTATTTTAGTTACTTATGAGTAAGTCATGATCTAAAGCTATGTCGAGTTAAGAAATTGAAATCTTTACACATGATTATGTTGACTCTTGATATTGAAATTTGAAAATTTTCTTCCATGAAGTATAGATATTGTGATTGAGCTAAAAATATTGCGAGTGTATGCATATGAGTATGACAGGAAAATTGATATTGACCACCTAGGAAGGTGCTCAGTCAATGTGATGTCATGGTGTGGTAAAGTAAGCACAGGTATGTGTGTGCTTAGTTACTACTTGAGGTATGATGAGATTTAACTCTACTTGTTAAAAGCATGAAATGAAGGAATATTTGGTTTGATTTGATTTATGATATATCATGAGCTGATGTTTTGGTGTTGTTCCTATGAATGTAACAGATGGAACAACGCATCACAAGAAAGGGGGAATATTGTCAGAGAGAGGTAGTCTAACCTTGTAAAATGAAAGGGTAGTAATGGAATTCACACACTCACATAGAAAATGTTCTTCAGATGATTATGATTAAAGAGTGTTCATTTTCCTTTAAATGTGTTTTTTATAATTTGTGTGATATTGCCTTAGAAAAATTATTTTTATGAGGGCACGTGTTGAATTTATTAGAATGCATTTCAAATGAAAATTTGGCTTCCTTAGGCATATGAATTTAAATCTTGTTGATTTTAGGGTAATCTGAATGTGGTTACATGCATTATTTTGAATATTTAGATAAGGGAATGTTAGTAGTCATGACAAGTGTGAACTTATGGAATTCTCTCTGGATATGATTGCAAACTTTGACATCACTGCATTGGGACAATGCATTGTTAAGGGAGGAAGGATGTCACAACCCATTTTGTTTTAGCCTAACTGCTGGAGAAAAAAAAGGAATAACAGTTACAAATTTATTATATTAATTGAATGGAAGCATAAATTATAAACACGTTATGTCCATCTGGAGGTGGGGGCTTTTAATTCGGAAGACAACCTTAAAGAACCACTCTCGCTTGCATTCTATTTTTATGGCATGAAAGGCCATCGATTAGGAAGCTTTTTCTTTGGGGTGCAGTGGTGTCAAAGCTATCAGAAGGGTGTGAACTAAAAAAAAGAAATCAAGGGCTTCATCGGTTCCTGCCTACAATGGAGTTAATGGAAAGGATGTGTCTCATGTTTGAGGTATCATTCTATTGCACACAGTCTAGTTGATTTGTCAACTAAGCTATCCAATTTGAAGCTAGGAATAGTAGTTCTTCCTCCATGATTTTTCTGGAGTGTTTTTCCCTTCACCGCCTAAAGAAGAAAGAAGGGGATTTTGGAATTTTCTTGGAAGTGCAAAATAATAACAGTAGAAGAATGGAAAACGTGGGCAAGGAAGGGTAATTGCGAGGTGATGCTCTGCAACTTTGAGAAGAAGTAGAAAGGTTGATCCTGCATGAAGAACGGACGACAGAGATAGTTGGAAAATAGAAGGTACCGATGAACATCTCTGGTAGTAATGAGCTATCTCTTCAAGTATTATCGACATACTCCAGGTTCTTTCTAATTTGTATCTTCTCTATAGTTTAATGAGGAATCAAAATGAGTCTCCATTGTCATTTTATGTGCTTCGAATAAGTGTTTAAAATTTAAATGATAATATAAGAGTCATCTTTGGGATACCTATTTTTCCTTCCTCCCACACCTTACCTTGTTCGGTAGCTAGCAAGCTGGGTCTCACAGTACCATGCCGTATTATCTCTTTTTCAGCAAAACCACGCTCTTTAGAATGTAATGACCTATCATGGGATTCGTTTTTCTTTTCCTTATTTTTTTAGACTGTTTAATTATTTTGGCATCATATGTTAATGGATGTGGATGGTGTGGAATCCGTTTGGTGGTTATGGCATAAGGTTGAGTCTCTGCACATTTTCTTTCCACTAAATAGTGTATGGCGTAAGGTTTAGTTACCTTGTAGATGCCTGCCTTCATTTTGCTTCTTTTCTTAATTTTGGCATGAGAGCTGCGGGCTCTGTTTAATTAAATCTTACCTGCACCAGTTAGCACTATGAATGTTATCTGCATTTGCTTCACCCACACCTCACTAGCTAAGACCAGTTTTCGATGAACTGGTAGGTGTATTTCCCCTACATTTTTCCTTACTCATAGCAGTAGTCGGGGCAATATTGTTTACATTTATACATGAAATTTGTTGTTACCTCATCTTGCCAAGCCGTCGACTTTTGGCCTTCTCCTTATGGTGTATCTTGGAAATCATTACGTGTTTTAGCTTGGTTATTGAGATAAAGAGGCACTAAGTTATGATGGTATTTACTATTAATTTTTTTCATTGTGCTTACAATTATATAGGGTAGTTCTGTTCCATTCTATGCTATTTGTTATGGTTAGTCTTTGTTCTATTTCTAATATATCTTGTGAATGACAAGGACATAGTAATAATTTACAATCGCCTACATGATATTCCATGTTTTAACTTACTTGAATGTGTTTGGGATCAAATAGACTGGTACATAACATAGTATTTCTGGTCATTGTGTTAAGGTGTACACACTCTTACA
>MU227672.1:986337-997733 GCA_018584345.1 Thuja plicata
AGGACAGTGTATAACTGATTATAATTTTGTATGTTTATTGTAACATTTGGGCTAACTTGCATACTAGATTTATATGTCTTATATTATATGAGATTTATTGATGTTTTTCATACATTTCACATGGATGTAAACTTTTGGAATTAAACACATGGATGATAATGGCTATGATGATGACTATGATGAGGTATGCATGTATTGAGAACTAATGATTACCTTAATAAAAATTATGAATGCATTGTGGTGACCTCTTGAGTAGTTCTTACCAATATGTTTTGTTCCATATATATTGTGTTCTATAGTCATAATTATTTTTTGTCAATAATAATATGAGAACTATTTATCATTTTTTCAAATAGATAAAACATAAATTTATTATTGAATGTTTGATCGGTTAATACATTTGGCCTTCAATTTTATTTTAGAACTCTACATTATTATGGATCTAATTAATTATTATTTTACAAATTAAATGCTAAATATTCAAAATGTGCACTATAAGATTTTTGTTAGAAGAAAACCCTAATTCAGTATAGAAATCTATTAATATCACTAATCCATATTGACATTTAATTAATAAAAAATATTGAGAATGGAAACATTATATCCATAAAGATATAACTATTCACGTTTTTTTCTTAATAAAGCTTCTAATTAATTAAGATGATTATTTCTAATTAAAAGATAATTTTATAACAATAAAAAAGAATTTAATTCAATATTTAAAAAATCTTTTAAATGAATTATTTGACATATAATTTCAATTTTAATTACATGTAACTCTAATAAATTTAATTTGTGATAGATTATGCAAATTACCAATCATGTTTTCTAATATAAATAAATAAAATAATTATGGATGATGAATAAAATAAGTGAAATAAAATATTGTCTTACAATAAGTACAAAGAAGTTATACACTCATGTCATATACTGAAAAACTTTAATTGACAAATTAAATAGGCTTTATATCATGGACTTCAAAAATCTCCGAAACTAATTTTACTTAAAATTTTGAAAAACACACACACACACACACACACACACACACACACACACACATATATATATATATATAATTAAAAAAAAAATTATACATAATATAATAAAACTGTTATATTTCTTTTACAAGAATATTATCTTATGATATTTTATCTTTTGAATAGTTCAAAAAAGAAAAAAAAATGAAAAAAAAAAAAGAAAAAAATTATTTAAAATGATAAATACTAATAAAATTACCTATAAAAAAACTATGTTTTCCTCAAGATAAGATTGCATTTTTTTTTTATAGTTTAATAAAAATATATATACTAAAATATTATTAATAAGAAAAAGAATGTGAATTTATATTTTGTAATTTTGTTTTTACAAAAATATCTTTGAATACTATCTACTTTTGTTAATCTATTTTTTTATATTTCAAAAAAAAATTAAAAAAGGAGATAAATACTAATAAAAAATATTAGAATTAGTGTTTAATATTATTGAATAAAAAATGAATAAAATAGAAAAAAAATTATCAACAATTTGAAATTTGTATACAATCCACCAACAAGGTCTTCCTACTTTTAAATCTTCAATTCTATTGATTATATATTTTACACATTTTGTTTTAATATTTTTTAAAACGCAATTTTTTCTATTTTTGCAAATATCAGTTTTTATTGAAATGCAGTAAGGATAAACAAGATTCTGAGTATTCAATACCACTTTTAGAATTGGGTCAAACACGCGTTAGAAAAATACAGATTTGATCAGGTATTTGTAGTCATTTCTCTTTTATTTCAATACATTACATGGTGTGTTGCTATTTTGGCAAAACTTTTGATTAAATGTGCATACCTTTATTGGTGGGTTTCCACAATTTTGAACTCCATTCATTCTGATTTGTTGAAACATCAAATAAATAGCAAAGAAGATTTCAATAGGTGACTCACATTTCTTTATGGGACCATAAACATAGACAAGTACTCAACTAGCCTTACTCTCTTTTCAATTTAAAGAATTTGAGGAATAAAATTAACCATTGTGTGTGAGGATCAATTAGAGGGAACACGTGATCTTAAAATTGTTCACTCCCATATTATTTATACACCATGTTTGATATAGCATCAAACCTTCCCTACCTTGACAAATGCTTATGTTCTAAATATTCCTACTCTAATCCCTCAAATGTTTAGGACATTCAATTTTATTTTATTTCATTAAATTTATTTTGTGCATGGCCTTTAAGTATTTCTATAAAATGATAAAAACTATTAAATGATATTAGAATTAATTTAATATAAATGTTTTTATTAATATTTTTTTTTTGTTTTTAGGCAAAAGTGGGCGAACCACTATAATATATTAATAAAAACTGATTCAAAAAGCTCAACTGGGAAAGAATCAGGAAGAAAACCCAGCATCATCGCTTTAATATATACAATACTTCGAGAATATTCACTAACGACCGAGATTGATATCACACCATTCATACAATTAGGAGTATAAACTACCTCCTCCAACAACCTTACTATAACACATATGAAGTTGAAGGGGCATCCAAGATATCAAAATTTCAAAATGAGCTCAAATCGCTCCACTTTTCACTCCTCCATGACGTCCTCACCTCGAACCCCACTACACACCATTGTGTCAACCGCTGGTCTTTTTTCATGCTGCACAACATCAATATCATCCTGGTCTCGGGGATGTCTGAGAAGCAGCATAGTCACAGCCCCATCATGGACACTTGTAGATGCCACCGCCGAGCCCCAACCTACACACTCGTCCTCTTGATTACTTGAACCCACCAATTCTGCAGCCTTCAACTGAGAAGAAATTAGAGAATGCCAACCACTCCACTCGGCTGCCATATCATTCAGTCCCAGCTATGAAGGCGCCTTTTGCAGACCCTAAAATTGAGGACTATTTGAAAACCTAAGCAAATCCAATAATGCAAATCCCAATTTTCTCACTCTATCCTCTAGCTGATATCTGAGTGCCCGTGCAGTAACTTGAAGCTCATTTTTCATGTGTGAAGAGCTACGCATGTCCACTGCTTTGCTTAGTGCCTCAAAGGTCACTAAGACTTCATGTTTTTGGAGCAACTAGGCATGCGAAAACAATCCTCCCACTAATGCCATTCCACACCAAAGATCATAATATTGCATAGCCACATTAAGCTTGTTATCCACAATTAACCCTGGCTGAATTACCTTGGTCGCCAGATACTAAAGGAGTAGTGGAGACTGCATGCTGTCCATGGCGTTGGAGAGGAAAATGGACACTAAATTAGAAGGATAGAAGAATTGTATTGCAACGGTGCCCAAATGTTCTTCCCCAATAACTTGTTTGATAGCCCGCCTAACTATGGGAGAGTGAATGATAAACATGGTATCAAGAGTAGAATCCACCACTGGAATCAGAAGCACAATTTCCTCAACACTTGGTGGTATCCAAATGCAATAATTCTTTGGCATGATCCCCCTGTGTTGCTTGTGGCAAGAATTGCACGAAACAGCAACATCTAAATTCTTCGACATTCTCGAACCTTGCTGAAGAAATGTGATACAATCCTAATATGTAAGCCACGAATGTATCCTTAATGACTATTAATACCAAAAAGATTTGGAAATCCCACTCCGTACTTGCCCAAGTTGTGAATTCATTATTCTTTTGTGCTCGCACCTGGGAGTCCATGTGAATAGTGCTAATCGACTAAGCTAAATATTGTCAGCATTATGTACTTCCAATCCCTCACAATATTTGACAAAATATTATGCTCATGTTGATGACATTGGCTCATACACAGGATCCTAAATCGCCAAATTCGCATACTAAAAACCATCTTGTCCAAGTCCTTTTGTTGATTAATGACAACAGCAGTCTTTGTCAACTTGAATTAATCTTTTAAGCTCTCCATCGTCATCAATCAAATACGATGGATTCAATGATACAATGTCTAACCCATCACATCCCAAATTAGATAAATAGTCTTCAACCTAATTACCTTCCCTCAGTGTATGTGATATACAAACATCCTGACATTCATCTAACATTCTCCAAATTTGGATTAAAATATACATGAGTGTACCTTTTTATGAATACAGGCATTTGTAATAACAGATGAATCACCTTCTATGTGCAACAAACGATAATTACCCTGTTTAGCTAAAATTAGCCCTGCAAGTAGAGCTTGGGCTTCTGCCAAATTATTAGTACCAACAGCCAAAGGGGATGTGGCAATTGCAACTACTTTGCCTTTAATGTCTTGAATACACACCCCCAACCCTAAGATTCCAGGGTTACCTCTCGAAGCGCCATCAAAATTGAGCTTCATAAACCTCTCACTTGGAGGTCTCCAATGCACATCCGATCTTGATACTGGTGTAGTTGAATTCTTATGACTCTGCCACCCATAGGGAATAACAAGATGATTCCATTCCTGAAGCACTTTAGAATCCCAAGCAATTACAATAGGGTTGAATTTGCAGCTACTTATACTTACATTTGTCACTTCTGAGATAGATCGTTCAATACCGGCCAGAACTTTGTCGATGTGAGAGACCTCTTTTCTGAAAAGGTGCTTGTTTATTTCCCACCAGATGGCCCAAATTACTAATGCTGGAGCATATTTCCAAATATTTGCAAATAACAATTTTGGAAAAAGGACTGGCCATGACTGAAAGAGATTCCAAGTATTATCTTGCAATGGTGTACTGTAGTTTAGCTTTTTTAATATGAAGGACCAACATTGGGCTGCAAATGTGCAGTTCAAAAGAAGATGATCCATGGTTTCTTCATATGCATTGCAAGAAAGATAATTAAAAGGAGGGGCAATGTTTAACCTATTTAATCTATCACTGGTCAGAATCCTATGTTTAATAGCAAGCCATGCAAAACAGCCTACCTTTGGAAGCACAACATCATTCCAAAAAAAAGAGAAAGCTCTACTTGGAATCTTATCAGAACCACTTTGCTGAAGTATTTTATAACCCTCTTTCACTTAGTAATTACCATCTTGAGCTGGAACCCAAAAGAGTTTATCTTCACCTCCTGAGAAAAAAACTTGTACTAAAGCTAGTATTTGTTTGAAGTTGTATTTATCTTGGTTTGACAATGCTAGTTCATTTGGATCTTTCCAAATGACCTTACCTGAGATATTACAAATAGAAGCCACATATTGGTTGAGATGCGTACCCTAAGAGGTCTCTAAGATATGTATAATGTCTTGGCAAGTTGTTCTTAAAGATAAGGGAGGATTCCCATTCCATGAATCTCTCCAAAAATTCACCATGCTACCATTATTCACTTCCCAAGAAATGTATTTGAGGACAATTTGTCGTGAGTCCATCATAAAGTCCCAAATTACTGATCCTTTAGGAGGATCCAAAATAGATAAAACTCTAGATGGGTCATTATTATCTAAGTATTTCTGTTGCATAATCCTCCACTATATGGACTGAGGTTTAGAATACATATGCCATACTAATTTGCCACCAAATGCTTCATTTCTCTTTGTTAGATCATGCACCCCTGTACCACCTACTACTAGAATGTGTGCCATGTCTTGAAGGGATATAAGAGGAATTTTTTTGGCATCATTCATGTTACCTGACCAAAGGAATCCTCTAATCAGTTTTTGTATTTGTTGAAGAATCTTGGGAGGAGCTTTAAGGACTGCAATGTAGAAATTTGGTATTGCTGCAAGTACTAACTTGATGAGAAGAATTTTTCCTGCCAGTGACAGCCATCTAGCTTTCCAAGCCACTATTCTACTTTGGATGCGTTGCACCACTGAAGACCAATAGCTCTTCTTATTTGATCCCATAAAAAATGTGATTCCCAAATATATAGATGGTAAGAAATCCATTGAGAATCCTAGAATCCTGACTATTTTTTCTGAAATTAATTTATTGGTATTAAAGAAATATATTTTGGAATTTTTGATCATTAATAGCCTGACCTGAAACTACAGAATAAAGTTGTAAAATACTTTTAATATGGCGAGCCTCCTGAACTTGTGCCATACCAAATAACAAAGTGTCATCTCCAAATAGGGAATGAGTGACAGAAATACTTGTACCATATACATGAGCACCTCTCCACTTACCTAACTCATGTTGATGCTTAATAGTTCTACTGAAAGCTTCAACCATGATGATGAATAGATCCGGTGATAATGGATCACCCTGTCTAATTCCTTGTGATGATGAAAAGAAGCCAGCTGGTTTTCCATTAACTAAGACTAAAAACCAAGCACCTGAGATACATGCTTTAATCCATTTACACCAACCTTTTGAGAAGCCCATCTTATTTAATACTTGGAGTAGAAACTTCCAACAAACTCTATCATAGGCTTTCATCATATCAAGTTTGATCACAAAATTTGATGTATGATTAGAATCTATTGAGTGTAGAACCTCATGAGCCACTAACGCTCTTTCCATTGTTTCTCTGCCCAAGACAAAACCTCCCTATTCCAAGGAGATAATGGATGCAATAAGATGTTGTAGTCTAAAGTAAATGGCCTTAGTAATGATCTTGTATGTCAGATTACATAATGAAATTGGCCTAAAATCTGCAAATGTTTTTGGATTCTTGACTTTTGGGATTATTGAGATATTAGTAGTATTAAATTATTTGAGCATACTCTTATTTTTTCTTGATTCCTCCACTACAAACAGCAAATCCCATCTAATAGTATCCCACCAACTTTGATAAAATAGTGCAGAGAAGCCATCTGGCCCTGGATCTTTATCAGGAGGGAAGGAGAAGACCACCTTTCGAAGCTCTTGGATGGAGAAGGGGGCCATCAACATAGCATTATCTTTCTCAGACACCATGCATGGAATGGCAGCTAGAATCTCATTGACTTGTGCCTCCGTGGGTGATGGAAAAGTAGCAGGAGCAAGTAGATTCTTAAAAAAATTAACCCCTTCTTCACAGATCTGCTGTGCATTGGTAATAAGGTTTCTAGACTGGGCATCTTCAATTTGAAAGATGGTTGTATCAGCTTTCCTTTGTTTGGCTGATGCATGAAAATATTTTGTGTTTCTATCTCCTTCATGCAGCTACAGTTCTCTTGATTTCTGTCTCCAATAAATTTCTTCACGACTAAACAACAACTGCCATTCCTGCTGAAGATCTTTCTTCCTAGCATGAGTGTCTTCATTCATACCATTTTGGATGATGTAGTTATAAACTTCTTCTAGTTGCTTTTTAACTTCCTATTTTTGGCTAAAAACATTTTTAAAGACCTATTAATTCGAGATTCTGATTTGACTTTTAACAAATTTCAATTTCATGGAAAATTGATGCATCTTGGTTCCTACAACATGCTGTGCATTAATCCACCATTGCTAGATATATTGTAAAAAATGAGGGTGGCGAAGCAACACTTTTTCAAATTTGAAAGAGGAATGGAATTGGATATCATCTCCTTTATGAGAATTGGTAATATTTAGTGAGATTGGAAAATGATCAGAACCTGGCTGAAGAAGGATATCTAAAGAGATTTCCACATCTTTAAGTTTCCAGTCTTGTGCCAAAAGGAATCTATCCAAACGAGCAGCAATGTGTGGAAAACCAGATCTCTTATTTGTCCAAGTAAAGGACCCATTGGTCGGAGGGATATCCATAAGATTATTATTGTCCACAAAGCAATTGAAATCCTAAATGGTTTTAGTAGGAAGAATAATACCCCCTGTCTTCTCCTCATAGGACAAAAGTGCATTAAAATCCCCACCAATAACAACATCTTGAGAGTCGTGACCTTGAATGAATTGAGTAATCGAGTCCCAAACTCTGGCTTTATCCTGTGTAGGAGCAGGGCCATATACATTGATCAAAATAAAATATGAATCAAACTCAGAAATTTTCAGCATCTGCCAGTTAGACTCCTGATGAATGAGCACGCCTTTGATGTTTTGAGGATTCCATAGTACTACAAGCCCACCAGAGGCACCCAAGCTCAAAGTATGTAAAGAATTCCATCTGGGCCATTTAGTAATGGTTTTGTCATAAGTGTCCTGCTATAGTTTTGTCTCCTGTAGCATAACAATATCTACCTGCATAGAATCAACAATTTGTTTGATCCTATGACGCTTGTAAGAGGCATTAATGCCTCTGACGTTCCATGAATTGATCTTCATTGAGGACAAGGAGAACCTCTTTTTCTCATTGTCGATCTTTTGGTGACTACAAATTGGGCATCCAAAGTAGTTTGAATGCTAGCTGCTATTTCTGACTTGGTTTTGGACCCCTTCAGCCTGCCTCTTGACTTTGTCAGTTTGGGTGAAAGTATGGTCTTCGAGGGTGTTTGTACAATAGACAATGTTTGATTATGGTCAAAAAATTGACTAACAGTATGGGACTCAATATATGTGGGTAACTGGGAGCTAGTTAGAACATCTTCCTAAGGCCAACTATTAAGAACTTGAGAGGGTATAATATCATTTGAGCTCTGAACTTGCTGATATAGACACTTCTCCAATCCCAAAGGATCCTCATAAGGGATAATTTCAAGCTGCACCGCAATGTCTTGCTGTAGGCAGTGACTGGGTTTAGGGGGAGTACCTGTTAAGAGATTATTAGCCAATAGATCAATTTCCCCATATGTGATCAACTTAAATCTGGGAAATTGATCAGTATCCTGACTATTCCAGAACTGAAATTCTCTGAGCAGACTATCAAGCTTTGAAGAATCATTATCATTGACACTAAAACCTTCCCTTGCTATGCCAAACATGATATTATCAGTTATCTCTGAAATAATTTGATCTACTATATGTCGAACCTTTCTGCCTACTAAAGTAGGAGTGATAATTAGCTGTCTAGGAAGATTTACAGGAAAACTACCAGTCTTATTCAGAAATTCCCCAACAACTTGGCAAGAAGAATATGGTACCAGAATATTCTAAGAAACAAGGGCCAACGGCAACCACAGCTTTGCTGTAGTAGAAAATTTCTGAATAAATGGAAGAAACCACTTGAGAAAGCATATAAACTCTGAGCCTGTCATTTTACTCACATGCCCCATCGATCGGTCAAACATTGGTTATTTTGCACAATAGGAGATTGAGTGTGGTCACTCAATTCAGATATTTTAGAACATTTCATCGGATTAGAGAAAAAATGTGAGCAAAGAAGCGTAACACCAGTATCTCGAGCTTGACATTGGGTGTTAAAGTGACCCAGTCGATGCTGATATTTGTTGACTGTGATTTCATCTTGAATTTTAATTGTCTGGCCCCATTCACCCCACTGAGATTCGAGAGAAATTGAGGTGGGAAATTGTTTACTGGTATCAATGAGAAGGCAAACTCTAGCTTCCAAATGCAGGCAATCAAATGGAATGAGATCATGCTTGAGCCCAATTTATTAGCTAAGATTTCAATAATCTCTGGGTCTCGATATTCTAGTGGCAGTAATGGGAAAGAGATCCAATGAGGGAACAACTGGGTGAGTGGATCCCTAGGATTAAAATTTGGGGTCTAGATCAAAGTAAACAGACCTGACCCCTGGCAAAACCAACCTTTTTGTTTGTGAATGGAGTTTCTATCCTCTTTAGATTCAAAGATGGCAACAAAATACTTGGATACCATATCAATATAAAAAATATCTGTTAAACCAGGCCAGGACACAAATGCCCATTCCTTAATGACTGGAAATGATAAGGAATTTGAAATGAACTTACCAATAAGAGTTGATTGGCGAAGAAGACCAATAGAGTGCTGAAGTAAATGAGATGGTAAAGTGACCATCGGATTATTTCTCCCACCCATCGAGTTATGCGAATATACTACATCTGCATATCCCGAGGCTTTCTTTTGCCAAATCTGTTTAGAAACCTTTGGATTGAAGGGGGCCTTGGTTGCATTTGGAGAAGTAGGAACATCCTAGCATTTTTTATTATCTTTAGATTGAATGTTTGGTGAAGCATTATGGATGCGTACCGGAGACCCAGGAGGAGTCCCATCACAAATATCGAAGATGTGCTATTTTTGCTGACCCTTATTCATCTTTCTACCACGGCCAGAATACTTCCTTTGATTTAAATGATTCAAATCTCTGTTTAGCCTCAATGCCAGATCCATTTTTTTGAAAAAGGAATTTTCCCGCCCAGACAGTTTTTGAAAGTGTGGAAAATACGTTTCGCGATCAGCATTTTTTTTGGAAGATTCAACTGTTTCAAATGTAGAAGAAGCATGTCAGGGTCTCTTAGAAGTAGGTTGCAGACTGCCTTTTGATAGAGGTTGTTTCATGGATCGAAGGTCATAAAATCGGGGATTGACAAAGAAGGGTTTGACAGGTTGAACTATTACCTTACCAGAAAAGATTGACTTCAATCCTTTTTGATCTACCAAACCCTTACTAGGATTTCTTTCCACAAACGGACAGCTATGAAAACAAAAATTACAATGATCTGAACTGACAGGTTGAACCACAGGCGTAGAAGAAAAAATACGGGTAAAGTCATTACTCTCAAATGATGATTGTTTAGAATGAGGGATCCCAATGTCTTGACAGTACTGCTCAAATTTCTGGCTCTGCGACTGCAACTGACGCCCTTTGCATTGTTTTTGCCACCTATGCACTAATATTCCCCTGTCCTGACAGTACTGCTGGAATTTTTCCTCTTGTGTTTGCAATTGCTGCCTGAGACCTGAAGATTGCTTACCCTGGCAATGATTTCCTCCATTGGTCGCTCCTGCGAGTGGTCCTGCGCTACCTCCCTCCATCAGCATATCATTCTTCGCTCTTCTATCTTGTTCAATGTTTATCTTGTTTCATGATCAGGAAACAATAATCTTCTTTTTTTTATTAATATTTTTACTAATATAGAAATTTATATTTTTATATAAAAATCAATTTTTTTAATTTTTCACATTTAAATTTTAACTATAAGTTCTTCTCAATTTATGCTTAAACCTCCTTAGATGCAAGTTCTCGTAATAGATTAAAATAGAATCTTCAACTAATGTGTGTGTCCTTGATTTGTTAAATGACCTACCATGCCATGTACAAATTCAATAAAATGTATATTCCAAATACATGTTCCCATATACAATAAGTAAAAAGAGTTTTGTAAATTATACAAAATCTTCCAAATGTTCTTATATGAAATAGCTAAAATTCCTTAAATCTTCTTGTAAAAATGTTTGAATAGGATTAAAATCCTCTCGGCTGGGTGGACAGCAAAAGGAAATATCATTCTTAGCACAGCACAGATTTTGACAGCATCCATCGAGTCTATTATTCGCAAGATGGCGGCAATGGCGGTGGTGGGCGAAGAGCTGTAAAGTTAATGAAATTCAGAATTAAACTTCAAAACGATAGCCAAGCACAAAGTCTATCGAAAGTTTGAATATTTTCTTACCGGAAAAACCCATGGCAAAGTTCCTTCTAAAGAT
>MU227672.1:997783-1028223 GCA_018584345.1 Thuja plicata
TCGCGTTTTGGAGCTGAATTTAAAACATTTATTTTACATTCAATTTTGAAGAATGTTGAAAATTTTTAAAACTACATTAAGAACGGTTTGTATATATGATTGATGAAGTAGTCAGGTCTAACTATTATTTCAACGGTCTAATCTCGTTTGGCTCCTCATAAATTACTGATCCAATATTTAAAAGACACCACGTTGACTCTACCTTCTAGCGACATATTTTAAACAAAACAAAAAAGAAAAAGAAAAAAAGGAAAAATGTTCCATGTTTATGTAAGAATTACTTCAGCTTTGGCTATCTTCAAAGAAATAGCTTTTAGTAGTTGTAGCGGTACTTCATAGATACAATGTCAAAGGAAATTATTTTAATATATTATATGCTTGATTGTTGTCTAATTCCATTTGGTTCCTTTTAAATGATTTTATTAGAGATTGTATTGAGATCACATCCGTCAATTCATGTTTTGTGTTGTGTGTTTTACCCCACTAGTCACTTCTAGAATTCTTGAATGTCTAAATTTTTCATTAACTTTAACTTCTAGCCACATCTACCCATTCACTTTTTCCCTCCCGGTTAAGAGAAATAGAGTTCCGCGTTTATGTGAGAATAAGTTCGGCTTTGGGTGTAGTCATATCCTCCACGTGCTTCAAAAGCCCTAGAAACAAAGGAAAAATGGACTATATTAGCTTGCAAGGGGAAGGGTGCCTCATTTTCCAACAGTATCAATAAGTCTCAGGATTCATCTATGTTGTAGCTGCAACCTTTGTTACCAATTTCAAACCTTTTGGAGAAGGGGAAAGACATCAAAGCTCTTGTGGTTGTTGAAGGTTTTGTTCATCTAGTGTTGATGCAAAACCCTTAGCTAACCTCAATTTTCATTGCTTAGGAGCACAATCTATATCACACTCGCAACCCTTCTGAGAGTATATAGGATGAAAAAGATTCTCCAAAAAAGTGTAGTGTGTCCTAGACTGGCTTCTAGGAGGCATAAGATTTCATGCATAATAGTTTCTTCTCTATTTAGGATGAGGATGACATACAAGAATTTGACTCATGAATTTCTTGTCATGGAATGTTCGAGGTCTCACTAGCCTTGCCAAGAAGTATTCCATGTGGGATAATCAATAGAATTATTCGATTCATGATGTTTTTTGAATTTAAGAAATTAAAATTTCTTTGTTCATACTTGATGTTGTATGTCATGTTATTTGGCTAACTAGACTAGTTTTTTCTTCGAAACACAAGGTGGCTCATGGATGGGTTGTTACCCTGCTTGCACCATGGTAGAAATCTTAGGTGATTGACCATGGGCATGATCCTACTTTGCAATTGGTGTGGATCCTTATGTCAATTGATAATCATTCCTTTGGGATCATTAACATTTATTCTACCAATGATGTTGTGCAACATTTTCCTCTTTATTGGTAAATTGCAGATTCAATGTTTTCAGTCACTTAGATCCTATGTGGCAACTTTAATATGGCTAAGGTGGCCTCTTCAAAAGAATTTTAATTCCCTTTTGATGGACGATTGGGGAATGAGAGGCGTGGTTTTGTATGCAAAATAAATTGGTCTTTTTTATCCCTATATTAAGTGTTTTCATCTTCAAGGTATCTAGCATATGTGGAGCAATTTTTGAGTAAGTTCTGGTAGATTCTTTGAATGCCTTGATTATGTCATGATCACAACATAATTTTTTCCCTAACGTCACCTTATAAAATTCTTTTCCTGTTATGTTCTACATTTATTGGCAAGTGGGTCCCATGTTAGACCACCTAAGATCCAATTCTATTTTAAAACCTCATTGTTGAGTCACTCATCCACAATAGCCCACATTCAACAGGTTTGGAACCTTTAATATTGACATAACAATCCAACTAGATTACTTGGTGGAACCATGCTATCTAAGAAATCCATGTTTCCTTTGCATTTACGATGTTTAGACGGTCATATTTAGGAAAAAATCCTATAAGGCTACCACCTCATAGCTATACCACACCATGGAATCTCTTCTTGCAAACATTTTATCCCCCAATTTATAAGCTAGGGTTTCTCAACTCTCAACTAGGAGTAGATTGGAGATAGTGATGTATTGTTTGTAGTGTGTAGATCAAATCCAAACTTCACTAGCTTAAGGTGGGGGATTGTGCTTCCAAACCTTTCTTTTTGTCTCTTTGTGCTCATTATTCCTCACTAAGTATCAAAAGAATCAAGGACTGTCATATGATGCTTTTTGAGGTACCATACATTCTCCAAGCATTGTTCACCACTATGAGAAATTTTCAGCTTCTCAAGAGGCATCGCTTGAGAGAGGTAAAGCTCTTCAAGATTATCTCAGTAGTGTGCCTTCTCAACTTTTCAAATCTCATTAGGCTAGTTGTGAGTAGATGCTCTATGTTGAAGACTTCAAGGAATTGATCAGTTCCATCGTCAATGACAAGGCTTCTAGGTGGGACAAATTTGTTTTGTGAGTTCCACTCTACCATCTAGGCTTGTTTGGGTTGTAATTTACTTAAGATCTATTTAGAAACCCATCATAACTAGTCTTTGGTCCAAGTGATTAACAAAGGAAATATCATATTCATACCCAATTCTTGTCACCCTGAATATATTTGCTAATGACTACCTATCACTTTGGTGGATGTCTATTACAAGATTATTATCAAGGCCTTGGCCTTCAAGATCCATCACTTGATTATGAAAATTTTCCCACCCAGGCAGGCTCGCTTTATAAAATCTAGATTTATTCTAGATAACATTATTGCTCTTTGGGAAGGAATGAAGTGGGTCTGTCATTACTGACAAAGTGTCATCTTCCTAAAATTGATTTTGATAAGCCTATGATTGCTTTTAATGGCCCTTTGTTTTGGCTATGTTTGGTGCTTTTGCAGATGGGCGCCATTCTATCTAGCCTATGAAAATTTTGTTTGGGAGCCTCAACATGTATCAACATTAATAGTTACCTGTCTTAGGATTCTTCATTTTTCTAGACTATTTTCTAAGGGTGTCATTTGGCTCCTTTGTATGTTCTGGCTATTAAAGTCTTTTTTTTTTGTTAGAAAAATCTATCTCCAGTGGGCAAGTCTAAGCTGTTTTTCTACTCAAGTCACCTTCTCAGCAAGTTAATAGTCATTTTTTCCTTGACACTTTTCTTACATTGATTGAAGAGGAGAAAATCGTCAAGGAATCCCTCAGCATCTCAACTATTTCTTCTTAGTTTATGGCTCCACCATTCATTGAATTAAAACTGAGTGCTATCACCAATATTTCCTTTCAACTCCACCTTAGATGTTATAGTTTGGATGGGAATGGATTGGTCATGGGTAATATTTCATTTTGTAGGCAATCCCTTTTCCTTTTTAGCCTCTCCCAAGGAATTTTAGAATGCAATCTTTGCAAGAATTGAGAAATTTTCCTAATGTTTTACCAATCCGCATTCACTAGCTGGTAAATTTTAGGTGTGCTCTAAAATTTTATTATTCTTCTTGGTTGGATCTCTTTAAGGCCCTTTACCTCAAGCTTGAGAAGTTGAAAAGGAACTTTTGGTGGGCTTCTTTGGAAGATTACCATAGATTTATCAAAGTGGCTAGGCCCTTTATCTCATGGAACTCTAGTGGTTTAGGCCTCTTTTCTGCCTAAAAGTAGAGCTTGCCCTTGTGTACTAAGGGAATTATTCATTTCACTTATAAAAATGCAACTTGGCAAAACCTTCTCAAACACTACATTTCTTCAGGTTATTTGGTTAATAGGATAGTGGTCTAAAATTACTCAAGTCTAGGGGCTTCCCCTATATTTGTTTCCAAAGTTTTGTGGCCTTCCTATTAGAACCCATGGAATTTTCACACCAAGGGACCTTCTTTCTAAAGTCAATATGCATGTTCAATCTTGGCAAGATATAAAATCTCAATTTCGTCTATCCCTAGCAGAGTGGTAGACATTCAAAATGGTCATATTTATTTTTCCCTCTGTATATGATACAAAATATTGGTATTCACTATGTGGATCCCTGATGGAATGATTGGCAGTGGTTTCCCATAACCACATGTTTTTTAGAATTACAAGTTGTGTTTGGGTTAGGTTGCTATATTTTTATGTACTTTCATATGGTGTCTACATTTGATCATCAATGACATTTCCAATATTCTTAGCCTATTTAGTTGTGAAGATTCTATAATATGTATTTTTCTATTATTTAGCCTAAGATTGTCCTCTTTTCCTATTGTATTCCTTTTGAAGCCTTGTCTTTGAACTATCACCTCTAGCAAGTGGGGATCCCTGGGCCTCATTGCCCTTTTTGTGGGTAGTTGAAATCCTTCAAACACTTCTTCTATATTTTCCATCATGCTCAAAATTTATGAGTTGGATTCATGATTTATTTTTCCCCTTTCAGACAAGACCATTTTCCTAGCATATGGCTCTGTTTTGGGATCAACTACAGATTCCCTTCAAAGTTACCCAGATCTCAGTGTCTTTCAGGGAGGAGATAATCTTTTCTTTGTGGAAACATAGGAATTCTATTTTTATTTTCACATAGCTCTTTTGATGTAAATGTTTTACTTTTCAATAAAGAATATATTTGCAATAATGTGATTCTCTAATTCTAGTTTAAGGCTGATAATGTAGCTTTGGAGGCAGCTACCTCCAAGAGATTCTTGAGCATTAGGGGAATTCCCCTTGTATGATTACCAAGGTCTCTCTAGATAAGCCCACCTCTTACAGTTAGTCTCAACCTTGTGGCCTTTGAACTCATAGTCTTAGGCTTCCCATTGTCAAGCTTGTGGTTGGAGTGGTCTTTCTAGGTAGCACTCTACCTCTCTATTGGGTAGGAGCTTTTCCTCTAGATGATGTTTAAGGCATGAAATACCATATACAAGTGGTGACAGTGGTTGACCAGCTTTTGGTGGTGAATGTCGGTTTCCTAGTTCTTCCAAATAGCTTTCCAAGTTGGCAGTGGCTATCTACCCTATGTGAGAGTACAAAGATATATAGGAGGTTTTTGCTATTGATGTGGGGCATTCTCTTCCTAATGTCACTTTTGGCCCAACTAATGTATAGGCAAAAAGAATGACAAAGATCCTCTATTGCCACCTTGTGGTGCTACTCTTTCTACTTAAGTTATTGTTATTTATTTTATTTTCTCTCTAGGCTCAATGCATGTTTCCTATTTTTGGCTTTGCATATTAGTAAATTGATTTCCAGGAATTGTCCATATGACTCATAAGGGGTGATCTCACATCCCCAAACTTTATTTTATGAATAGCTTATCTTCACTCAAATTAATAGAAACTGGCATGACATTCATCAAAACAAAGAGTCTGCAGTGTTCAATTCATGATTTGTTTTGTGCTCAACCCCGCTAGTCATTTCTATATGTCTCGTGTCCAATTCTTCCGATTTGAAAGATTAAAACTCAACAATCAAATTTTGTCGATATTCAAATTTTTAGTGTAATTTTGTGACTTTGTAAATTTATGGTTGATTATGATTTCCACATTATTTTTCTTTGTTGAAATCCGCACCCTCCAAGATATTATATTGAGTTTTTATCAACCTTTATTACTTTCTCCCTTTGTTGCAAAGAATCTTGTTTCCCTTCTATGTAGATTTTTTTTTGCTCATGTGCTTGTCCTCTCCATTCTTGCACTTTTCTTTGTGCGGGAGACATTCTTTCTAAATTAGTGAGTTACTCACTTCCCTCTTCCTTTCATGCATCCTATCCCCACACAGTTTATGCTTAGTGGACTAGATAGACCCCTACTTTCACATTGAAACCTTTATATTTTGAACCCATAAATGATTAGAAGAGGGGTACTTAACTCCAAAATAACAATGAAAAACTAATGTTGACATTGAATAAATTATGTCATGAATGTAAAAAGATTAGCATTCATAATTTGGTGATTATTTAAAGTTTCATATAGACTAAAAGTATTTGAGGGTAAAATTCTAACTCTTTTAAGATTGAACATGAACATAGAGGGAATGATTTTATACATGGGAAGAAAACATGACTCGTGATAATGATATGAAATAATGTTAGATTAGGTCCCTTCAACTTCACCTTTCTTGTGTTACTACCATTATTATGAAGAGTTTTGTGTCACTAATATCAAACAGTACTCAAGTTGACAAGGATTGTGGTGTTAAGAAAATGGTGAAAATCATGATTTTGGTATATGAATTTTCCTTATAGGATTCAAATCCAAATGTTCCTTGAGTGGATGCTCCTTGTTTAATAATGTAATTATAAATTCACATTAAGAGTGTTAAAATATAAAGACATAAAAGTGTTTTCATACATATTAATTCATCTTTTAAGTTGTAAAATTGAAAATCAATCCCAACCATTTAAAATCAATTTCAAAATACTTAAAGTTAATTTATGCAGAATTTTTTTTAATTCCTTCTTAGTTTTATTATATTTGTGAATGGTTTTTGTTGAGAGATACATTTAAAAGAATTGAGACTCTTTCAAAACATTATTACCTTAATAAGAAGCTTACCAAAATAATTAGTTTTGATATGCTAAATAAATATCTAAAAATATATCAAATTAACAAATAATGTGTAATTAATTAATATATAATTAAAATTAAATATAATGAGAATTCAATGGGCCCTTGGTCTATTAGTGAAGTTAAAGGGTTCTTAAAGAGCCTACTAAAGATCAAGTCTTGTTGAGTGCAAATCTTTGACACCATAAGAGATGACAAGATATATATATATATATATATATATATATATATATATATGAGCTGCATGCAACAGGAATCCAGCCATTTGCCAAAATTTGGAAAAATTAGCTTCTATAGTAGGAGGGGGTGTGCTTGATAATTTACTATAGTGTTAACGTTGGTGGATTTTTGGGCTAGTGTAAGCTATGGTAAGAAGGTTGGACCTGATTCTCAGAAAATTAATTCAAGTGATATACTGGACATCAACCTCTGGAAATGAAACCTTTGAAACTTATCAATTGGTATGATTTATGCTTTCAAAAAGTTCTTGTACATAGACCTGTGAAAAGGCTTGATTAGATCTGGAAAATGTATGAGAAACAAACTCTTGAACAGAAAAATAAATTCAAGTACGAAGACTCGATTAGAAACATAAACTAGAAATAAAAACACAGGCAAATAGGACTGTTATTGCAGTTTTCACCTTGTAGGGACCATGACAACATTGATAGCCAAAAATAGTGAGAATTTTAAATTCAAAATAAGAGTAAAATGGAAGTATTGAAGACTAAGAAATTGACTAGAACAAGATCCCGAAGTATGGAGAGAGTGATACAAATGAAAATAAATATGGACACAAAACACACCTCCTTCCATTAGCAAACATTGAAGGCTAAAATAGTACATGTAGAGCTTGAGTCCTATGATATTTGGAATGGTTTATGAGCCAATATTTTGAAGTTTTTCAGTAGTAAATGGAGAGATTTAGTATAATGAATAATGACCTTTGGAAAGGGCTTTGAAAATTGGTATTTGGGGGGTACATCTCCTCCCGAGAGCAAGCCGCTTAAGTCTTATAGCCACATGCAGAGCTAATTGGTGAGGCAATAAGATTTATCATCCGTGGACAAATCAGGGCACTTGCAAGTATTGTTGGTGTGCATAAGCATTATTCTATAAACATATGTTTAGCTGACTGTCATTCACTTTTATTCATTTAGAACTATCATCAATGGAATTTATAATTTTAGAAAAGTTACGCGTTCAAGCCTTTTATTGCTCTTAAAGATTCAGTTCCTCAAGATATTTTTATTTTCCTATTATTCAAGTTGTAATAGCACTTCCTTATGCTTGTTACCAAGACTTTAATTGTTATTTTAGCTTATATTCTTTGAGTTATTTTTTTTCTTCTATAATTTAGGTTGTAACAACTCTTCCATATGTTTGTTACTTCTCAATAAATGACTAATGTAAAAATAACTTTCGCTGCTAGTGAACATTGATGAATAGTTTAGATCCTTTCATTTCTATATTGATATCCTCGAATATTAATGCTTTTTGGATCATGACTTTTAATTGAAACTAAACATAACATGAATTCCAAAGAAAAAAATGAATTAGATGATCATTTTAGAAATGAAGACATAAAAGAAAATAAGTGAATGCGTCTCTCTTGTTCATGCAAGACATCAAATTTATCAGGGATATTACTGGCTTTTCAAGGTGACTTTTATTTTAAAAATGTAGGAGAAAAGGTTGAGGAAACACTCACTTGGGGTTTAAAACCCTGAATTAGAATTGATAGATACTTATGCTTCATGTCTAGTATGTATGTTGTCGTTATCACAACGCTGTAATTTATAAGCATGAAATGTTAAACTAATTGTAGAGAAGGTGGAATTCAACCTTGAAAGGAAAATAACATGCAAGCATTTTGTTCATATTAAAGAGATTTTCATGATAGATATTAAGAAGGGAATGAGATTTGGCATTGAAGAATCCCTCATTTTACTAAAGATGATTAGAAAACTGTAAGAGACATCAAATTTCCTTTCTATAGTTCATAAGAGTTATAGTGATGTTTCTAGAAATAATGATGTCATCTTTTTTAGCACTAATATTTTTATTTTGGATCACACTCAAAATCTTACTCAAACACTGATGCTAAAAAAACACTACAGGAATATATTTTGAAGCATTCATCAATACCAGAAAACTATCTTTGCTTCCTCTACAAGTTTTATTGGTGATGACATGAAACATCTCTCTTGAAGAATATGAGGGCAAAAGAAGTTATGAGTTATATATTAATTATGACAACTGATAATTCCAACATTATTATTATAGATTACTTGAGAGATCTAGAAGTGAGAGGTGAGAACAATATCCAGAACTTTGGGATTTGCCCTCTGAATTGATTTCCTGCCACCTCCAATATTTCTAAGTTGCTAAACTTGAGGCCAAGATCTACAGTAATGAATTCGGCGAACCTTTTTTCTTCCACTCCAAGCCGTAGCAATTCTATATAGTTCAACAGAAAAGGAAAAATATTTCCCTTGAAGCAGTTATCACCAAGAAGAAGCCGTTGTAGAAAAACCTTGAAGTGGTTATAAAAATTTTAAAGGGGCGGGGATAATATGTTTGTGTCTCTTATACACTTCCCTCCACTACTTTCTTGCCAATATGTGCACTCTACTATGGTAGATAAGCCTCAAAATTCACCCCTCACTTCATTTCCCTTGGCACCAAATGAAATCACACCCACCATGATGGAATTGTGATGAGATTTATCATAGAACAAACTTGTGCGACATTATCAGTAGCCTGAAGCCTTCAACAGTCCAAACCCTAATCTAGTGGAAATATGGCAGGCTACAAACTATAAGACATGTTATCAAAAATAATGAAAAATGACACAACATAATCAAGGCACGTAGGTTGTGCAGTGGGATACCACAAATAAAATTAAATGTTGTTACAGGTGACCATGTATTCCAACTTACACTGCATCTGTCACCTGCCCTGATTTTCTGCTCAATCAAGGATTCCTTCTAAGAACTAAAGGTGGATATAGCTAGATCATAGAATAAAAAATAGCTAGAATGTAGAATAAAATTAGGCATGGGCCTTTGTATATGTGACATGGAAAAATGACCAGAACCAATAGAAAAAAAAATTAAAATTAAAAAATTTATTTAAATAGAAATATTTGCACATAACATAGGATAAGTGGAAGTTGCACGATTTCCAAGCAGCAAATTAATTTGGTTTAGTGCAAATTCTTCTTCCCTTCTCCACGTATAGAAGGCGAGACTAACAAACATGATTCATTTTTAAAAAAACTGTATACATTTATGAAAAGGGAAGAAGAACAATAGTCAGTGCATGTATCATTTTAGAATAGAACAAACTGAACACGTTTTTCTTTTACAAAAATGGTAGAAAATCAAAAGTCAATTGTTTTGAATTTGATAGAAGAAAAAGGCATTATTCTATTTTATTTTAAATAGTATTCTCCACTTAACATCCTCCTATTTTAAATAGCTAAAAGCTCTGAAATCATCTTGTAAAAATGTGTGAATAGCATTATTGGACATCTTATCGAGTCGTTGGACAGCAATAAGGAATGTCATTCTTTGCACAGCAGAGATTTTGACAGCATCCATCGATGCCACTATAAAGTTTAATTATGATATGTGAATGAGAAGAATGATATTTTCAAGTGTAATAATTGAATTTTTAAATGTAATTATTGAATCACCATTGTATCTAAATGAATATACTTAGTGTAATTAAAGAAGTGTCATTAAAAAAAATGTGTAGAAAATTAAAACAAAGAATAAAAAATCACAAATAAGACACCATATTTATTGTGCTTCACCATAAAGGCTACATCCACTTACTAAGTAGGGAAAACTCTTGTTAATCTTAGTTTTTAGAATACATTGTACAATAGCAATCTATTCAAATATATAGGCATTATTTCCTGATCTATAATGTGAATGATCAAGAGACACTTGGAGGGAAAAGCAATTTATTGTTGGGCTTCAAATATCCAATAGGTAGTAGTTACAATTCATGGTAGCAAATCTGTATTGAAAAATTTGTTTAACATAAATGGAAAATAAAAATGTTTGTTGGAACCAAAGTTTTCATTTGTTCACTAAGATCACAATATTACAAATAAGCCGAATTCTCCAAACAACACACCATTCTCTTCCAATCCTTGATCAAATGCCAAACCTTCATAAACCTTCTCCTTCTGAACTTCTTCCTCTTTCACTACCTCATCCTATGAGGTATTTTATCTTCCACTTTAATCTCTACATTCACTCACCAATTGATGGTCTTGTGTGTCCATTTTTTTTTCTTATTTTCTCACCTTATTTCTTTTCTTCTTTTCATTTGTGTGTGTTGCTACCGCATCTTGCCCCTTCTAACTACATCTATCCTTCTTGATGGGATTTATCAATATCTCATAGCTCTCTTCCCAATATCATTCCAAGAATGAAATCATCAGAAGCCTCCTTATGACCCACTTCATTTTCATGTTCAAATTTGTTCTTTCATTTACTCTAATATTTTACTCACCTTCAATTTTCCTTATCATTTTCAACACTCTACAACCACTTCTCCCCTTCATGTGCAAACTACCTCCTTTATCTCTATAAGATATATATTTTTATCATTAGTTTATGTCAGTGTCATAGACTAAAGAATAACTAGTCGGTGACAGGAGTTACTCATATATTTGACTAGTCAGTAATTCACATCGAGCCAGTCAGTGAATTAATACATAAAAGAGAAGTCGGTATGGGAAAAAGGAGTTAAAGACTGAGTACCGAGTGTCTACAGTTACTGAGTGTTACATTATACTGAATGCAATGAAGGACACCGAGTAGATAATCACTGAGCATTGAAATTCTTATAACTGAGTTGAAGGAGTTACTCAACCGAGTTAGACAGTGAATCATAAATGCGAACAAATATATTTAGTGCTTTTTCATAGCATTATTTACATTACTACAAGCATTTATAACACTTTATTACATGATCAATGATTCAAATAAATCACAGTGCAGATCTAAGGCATTAATCAAGCGACAAAAGAAAGTTTTCTAGTACTATTAGGAGTGTATATTTTTTGGCTTGGATGGTGTCTTCTGGTGTTTATCAAAGTGTTATGGGCCTGGTTTCATGTCTTGTTTATCCTTAAACCCTTTGAAAAGTCCTAAAATTTGCAAAAATCCCGAAGTCTCTTGGCTGCGCTATAAAATGAAGTTACTTTTTATGTAACTTAAGCACTTAAGTCATGTCTTTAGGTTGTCGTCGGGCGGGGCCATTGTTATGTTTATCTTATAGACTTAACACTTTGATTATTTTATCCTATGTCTAAATGCCCCGTGGACCTTTTAAATATTACATCATGGGTTGTGCAACACAATCTTGATCAAACGACTGGCTTAATTACTTAAAGCAAAGATGTAGTCTATTTATCAATCAATCCATTAAGCCATCATGACATCTATCCTCTAGATGATATCATGGGTCCCGGGTAAAGAAAGGCAGTAAAGACACAGTGGATTTGAGAAGATATGATGGTTTCCTTAATGACTTGAACTCGAGATGAACAAGATGTATCAATTAATCCATTAAGCCTGTAGAACATGTCTCCCAGTGGGTCTGGCTAAGGTCAAAAGGGAAAAGCTAAAGGGGAAACAAGTTGCCTAAGATCCAACGGTCGGCTTAAAGGCTTAGTGATGAGATGTGTATGATATAACCTTTAAGCCATTAAGCATAACTAACACATGGCACATCGCGGGCCTAGCACAGCGGTGAAGAAGATAGTATAGTGATGCAACTTAAAGTTAACCCGATGGTAGGCACATTTCCTTAAATTAGAAGATGCAGTTCTTTAATCATCAAGGCATTGTGCCCTTTAGACATGTCGAAAGTTGTCAGGTCTTGGGCTTGTCAGTGGTTGGTTATCAAGTGATCAAGTCAGAAAGGATTTTGTGGTCTACGTAATTCCTTAAAGAAAATTTGATCAAAATCTAACCATCAAGGCATTACGACATCATGCCACGTGTCTTAGTGGGTCTGGATCGGTGACAAGGTAATTAAGGTAATGTGCAGTCAAGTTGAAAAAATCTAATGGATAGTGTATTTCCTTGAAGGAAAAGTGCTCAAAATCTACATATTAAGGCATCACACCTTAATGATGTATGTCCATGGCAGGCCAGAATTAGGTCAGAGGGTAAACTAAAGACCGATCAAGTGGGTTTTGATCAGACGGACAGTGTAAAGCCTCAAAGAAAAACTAAACAAGATCTAGTCCTTAAGGCATTACACTCGACTGACACGCAGCATAGATGATGTCATTGGTCCCGGGTTAAAGGAGCGTCAAGTTAAGGAACATCTAACGGTCGGCTTAAAGCCTTGAAGCAGAGATCAGGATGATCTAGTTTTTAAGACATTGCAACATGGTGCCACATGGTTGTCTCAAGAAACATAAATAAGATTTTGACCATTTCTTTTGCTTTGATCCCTGGTAACTTAAGATGAAGATCAAAGGTCATGTTTTAAAGTTGATCTAAAGATATGTCCTAATCATTGATACCAGATATCGCACCACCCATGACCGTTGCAAGCCAAATTTGAATATTTAAATGTTTTTGAGGCTTTTTTTCATGCTTGCATGTTCTCAAACTTGTAGTTTGAGTGGCTTGAGGTCTCCATTGCCCATGATCAGTTTTAATGGCACCGTTTGGGTGGCTGGGGATGTTTTCTATGGTCCTGGAAGCATTCAATGCATCATGGTGGTCTCATATGTTTCTGGTCTACTTTCTATTTTGGGATCTTTCTGCCCATGCCGTGAGTGCTCTTCATTTATGATGTTAGATCTTTTCTTGTGACTTGGTGAGTGGTATGTCAGCTCAAATATTTTCGTGATCTTTTGGAGAAAGAGTAGCCAGGAAAGAAGGAATTTTCTTACTTTCTCGAAAGGACCACTATCAGAAAAAACCTCTTCTAGGGTTTTCTTCTCCTATTTATCCCTCTCTTTTCTCGGTTGTAAGGGTTCCATAATTTTTGGCTTCTAACTGTGAATCCATGATTTTAGTTCCAAGGATATAGGAGATTCATGTTAGACTGTAATTCATGTTAAGATAAATAGTTCTTTCATCTTTTGCAATTTATTGAATGGTGTAATCGGTTGGTCATATTGTTACGTGCTTTTGAATCATTATACTTAATATAGTTATCTCAGATTCAAGTCTCTCCTTGGTGTTCATTGTATGAGTTTTGGATTTTCTAATCCACTACATAGAGTTATCTGTGTATATGTTCTATTCCATAGTTCTTATCTAAGATTAGATTAAATACACTTTGGATATGACATAGATTCATTTGGTGTAATTACATAAGGATCTTATAAGTAAGTGTATGCTCTGATATTTTTTTGTTTTTAGATATGATTCTTTACCAATAGGTTGTCTTTTGTTTCAGTGTTTGCATTGAAAGATTGCCCAATGGATAAGGCACTGATCAAGAGCTAGTTTACTCTTTGTTGACACATGTCTGATAGAGTTTGGTTATGTTCTTCCTTTTAAACATCAAAACCACATTCAAGTCCCTATTATTTGTGGTTGTTGTTTGTTTTCCCATATGGTAATTGAGATTCAATGAATTTATGGTTAGCATTTAGCACTTTCTTATCATAGATCTGTTGTTTAAATCCAGACTTAGTAAGGAGTTGTCAAAGTTATATCAATTTAGATTAGGTGCACCCACCTTGGTTTAATAGAGCCAAAAGTGCAGAGGGAATTCTTGTCCCTATTGTTGGTCCAGTTGTCTTGTACAGCTTCCATACTTAGAGCTAACCATTCTTAACATCACTGTCAAAGTATACTAGCAGCTTTAAGTAGCATAAATATTTTCAAACACCAAAAAAATGGTGACTCTGATAGGGAAAGAGTGTAGTATCATATCGTAATTGACCAGTAAGTTGACCATTGGAAGTATAGAATTAACTTATTGTTATCCTTTGTCCTGTGAGTGTCTTTTATTCCATATTCATTCTGATAAGTGTTGTATTTTCCCAACTTGTTGGGTGGCGACTCTAAGAATTCTCTGGGGCAGTGTTGAGTAACATATTTTATTTTATACACACTTTCTTGACATGAGTCATAGGAACAATAGAGCTTGGGTGAAGAGACATCTTGAAGATAAGATGGAGGATGAGTTTCCAACTACCTCTAAGGCTAATCATCCAAGGAAAAGAAATAAGAATAGACATGTCCCTCAAAATGAGAGACAAGAGGAGAACACTAGAATAGAAGAACCAATCCAGCGTAGTCATGAAGGAAATGCATTAGAGTATCAAGAAGCTACTGATTTTGGATTGGTTGCTTATAAAGATTAACATTTTCCTAATGAGAAGGAGATTGCAGAATCAGATACTACTCTCCCTGATTCTGATAGTGTGGTAGAATAAATTTTTGAATTGGATAGGAGAATCCATGAGCAAATTTCCATTAGACAAAGAAGACAAAAAGAAAAGGAAGATAAGATTAGACATGACCAAAGTTTGCTTCAGCAAAAGAAGTGGTGATTGCTGAGGTTGGAGGCAATGAACTAGGTTGAAGAGCCTGAACAAGCTGAAGAGGAACCTGTCATCTAACAAGTCCTTACTACCTAAGAACCTAAGAATAAAGGTAATCAAAAGGTGGTAGGCGTTCAAATAGATGAACTTGTGAATCCCAAGGTTCCATTAGATCAAATGTCCATGTTGGATACTAATCTAGAAAGGGATACAATGGAGAAGGAAATTATAGCTAAAGAGCTTGAAAAGGCCAAGTTGGAGGCTGTTGCTATAGAAATGAAGAAAAAAGTGGATTTTTTGAGACAGACTTCTAGGCCTGCTAGTGTTGAGGTAGCTACAACATAAAATTATGAGGAATCTACTTCTTAGAATGAAAATCCTTTTCCAAGGAGACTAATTCATGCAGAAAGGTACAAATGATTCTCCTTCATTGATATTCCTGGTTATCCAAATGTAGTCCCTATTGAAATTAGAGATAAACTTCCCAAGTTCACAGGGAATAATGTTATTACTTGGAAAGAACATTTGAAAAATTTGATTGATATGATGGATGACTATGAAATCATGGATGATGATGTATTAATGAATTTGTTTGTGCAATCTCTAGTTGAGGATGCTAGGAACTCGTTTAGGGGTTTGTCTTTTGGCTCTATAGGGTCTATGGATGAGTTAAAGAGTTTTTTTTAGGAACAATATGGTGATAATACAAATGAAGGATTTATGTTAAATGAGTTCAATAACATCAAGAAATATCATAATGAGGATGTTGGTGAATTTAATACAATATTTCAAAAGGCCATACATAAACTTTTCCAACTTTTAAGGATTGATGATAAGGTTTGTCTTGCCACTTATCTGAATGCCTTTGATTCCAAAATGGGTTACCTCCTTAGAGGTAAGAATCCTAGGACTCTTAGAGATTCCTATAATATAGTAGTGAATGTTGAGACAAAAAAGGAGAGTATCTGGGAAGTTGGGTGGATGAAAAGATTGGAAGCCTGCTAGGAAAGAATTAGACAGGCCGTCTGCTACTAAGCCTAAAGATGAGGTCAACATGAAGAAGATTTTAAGTGTCATTAAGGATTTAAATCATGTAGAGAAAAAGATTGTTAGGGCTCCAAATAATGGTAGAAAGACTATCATCAATAATTTTGATAAGCAGCTAAGAATGCAGAACTATCTGTATACTACCCAATGGAAAGATGGGAAGCCTATTCTCCCACAAAGAAAAGACAAGCCTGGTGGTAACACTCCTGACCCTTTACAAATAAATTTTGTCAATGCATGTGATGATGTCTCATGGTGTACGGATTTTCAATCCCCACACAACCCTAATTATTGTGCAATTGCTTTGAATATATCTACAAGTGAGGCACAACAAGAAAGAGAAGAATAGGGTCAACTATAGGATGAAAGATTTTGTTCAATGAATCCTTCACTCTTGAAGAGCGAAGAAGAGTTTGATGAGGAAAGTGAGGGTCAATAATTATTTTCATCTGATGAACAAGAAGAAGGGATTGATGACATAAGGTGCAATGCTATGAGGAGTAATGAGCCTTTCGCAGTATAAAGACCCTCAGATGAAGAGATTGCACAAATTATTGTATACATGGCTACTCAATCAAGGAGTAACTACAGTTTAAGAAGAAAAATAGTGGGCAATGCTAATGGAAGGCCCTTTGGTATTATTGTTAGATAGGCAGGTGCAAACACTGAGAAAACACTAGGAAAAGAAAAGCATGTTGAAGGTATCAAGAGAAGAAAGGTCAAGAAAGGAGATAAGCCTGGTAATCCAATTGTTTTCCACAAGGTAAAAGTAAAGAAACCTGAGATAAGTGCTCCATATTTTCAGGGGGATAGCTAAAGGATTGAGCAAACCATTTCTACTCAAGTTGAAGATGGGAATTTTATTACTTTGAAACAAGGAATTTCTAATTTGAAATATACTCCAGTTGATATGGGGCATTTGTTGTCACAAATCACAGTCAAAGTTCCACTCTTGGAGATGATGAGGATTGAGGAACACAAAGAAAAAACATTAACATGGTTGAATAGCATCTTTTCTACAAGAATGTACGAGAAGGAAGAGGTTGAGAAAATAGGAAAATCAAACAATAAATCTGATAACAAAGTGAAAGAATCAGAGGTGATTTTCTCAAAAATCCCCTAGGTTTTCTTAAGTACAAATAAAGTGAGCACTCCTTTAGGAGTTGTAGATCCATTTTTCTTTACTTTGGTAATAAAAGTTAAGAGGCTAAGGAATTGCATGATAGAATCTAGAGCATCAAATATTTTCATGCCAGTAGAAATAATGAAGGCATTAGGACTGCATATTGATTCTCCTCATGGGAGATGTCAAGCAATGGACTCTAGATAAGTACCTGTCATAGGTACCATCAAGGCTCTTCCTTATAGACTAGATGCATGCCCAGAGAAGATGCTAACAATGAGTGTGTCAGTAGTGGATATTCCTCCTCAGTATGGAATGCTCATGTATCAAGGAAGTGGAGTGCCGCAATGGGAGGGAGTATTCAATGTGATCTCTCATTTGTAACCTTTGATATTACTATTCAAAGTGTCAATGTATCTAGAGAAACAAGAAATCATCATATGAGTGAGGAAAGTGATAATAATAATATGAACTATTTGTTGGATACCGACATTGGATCTTTCCAAGTCCAGGATGGGAAGGTTGGGGTAGAAAATTTGCATGTGTTATTTACTGAAGAAAAAGATAATCTGGCAGACAATAATGACTTGTGGACAATGTAATTTTATGGTGCAAGCTTGACAGAAGGAGCAAGTGTAGGAGTTCGATTAATAATTCCTAGTGGTAAGACCTACAAGTTCTCATTCACTTTGTTGTTCACATGTACTAATAATATTGTAGAGTACGAGGCGTTGTTGATTGGACTAAGATTGTCTTCAAGACACAATATAAATAATCTCAGGGTAATTGAAGACTCTGAATTGGTAATCTCTCAAATAAGATCTAAATATGCTTCAAAAAATCAGAGACTAAAGCAGTATAGGAATGTTGTATGGGATGAAATAGAAAATATTGATTCTTTTGGAATTGACTGGATGGATAGGAATCAAAACAAAATGGCTGAATTTTTGGCCAATATTGCTTTACGACTAGATGATGTTTCTTTTGCAAGAATCTATTAGATTGAGGTTCAATCTAGGCCTTATATCCCAGATTATATTGAAAGCATAAAAGTTTTTGAAGATGATTTAGATATTTTGAGATTTTTTTATAGTGAATCAGATTTTGGAAACAAAGAAATGGACTTCAGTGGGTATGTAGAGACTATGGATGGTAAGGATAGTGTTTTTGGAAAAGAGGTCCTGCAACTGAAGTCAAACAGAGTTCCCAAAGGATTGGTTGTGCTTGAGAAAAATTTTGATAATAAGGATAAGTCCTATTATGCAAGGACTATGAATAAGCCTGAGGACTTGGAGGAAATGAATTTGGGGACATATGAAGCTCCTAAAAGGGTATACATTAGTAAAAAGTTGTCCTCTAAACTCAAAGAGTTGTTGGTTAACCTTCTCAATGAATATAAACATGTCTTTGCGTAGTCTTATGATGACTTAAAGGCATACAAAGAGGATCTTTTCCAACATGAGATTCCTCTAAAGGAAGCCATGAAACCCTTTAGACAAAAATTAAGACCTATCAATCCCACCCTAGCACCTAAGATGAAAGAAGAATTTAAGAAGATAAGGGATGCTAGAATAACCAACCCAATAGGATATTCAACATGGGTATCAAATTTGGTACCAGTAAGAAAGAAAAATGTTGATATTAGACTTTGTGTAGACTTCAAGAACTTGAACATAATTTCATTAAAGGATAACTATGTGGTTCCTAAAATTGAAGCTATGTTATAGAGAGTCACTTGATCAGAATTGATGTCTATGTTGATTGGATTTTTAGGGTACAATCAGGTCATGGTCAAGGAATCAAAGCAGTTTAAGACTGCATTCACCACACCATGAGGTACTTATGTGTATGTCAGAATACCTTTTGACTTGACAAAGGCTGGAGCAACATTTCAAAGAGCCATGGATGTGGTGTTTGCTGATTTTATAAATGATTGTCTAGCAGTATACCAAGATGATGTTACTTCCTATTCAGCAAAAGAGGAACAACATTGTGGTCATCTTGAGAGAATTTTTATAAGAGCATTGGAATATGGAGTTTCTTTTAACCCAAAGAAGTGTGTTTTTGGGGTGATAGAGGGAAAGCTTTTGGGGCACATTGTGTCTAGAGAAGGAGTAAGAATTAACCCTAAAAGGATAGATGCAATTGACAAGATCCCTTAGCCTAATAATGTCAAGGGTATTCAATCCTTGTTTGAACAGGTAAACTTCTTGAGGAGATTTATTACTAACTTTTCTGAAACCAGTATTCCAATCTCAAGGATGATGAAGAAATGAGCCAAGGTAGAGTGGAATCAAGAAGCATGCAAAGCTTTTTCAGGTATCAAGCAGGCTATCAAGGAGGCTCTAGTCCTAAGAACACTAGATTATTGTAAGTCTTTGCAAATCTTCTTCTTTACTTCATATAATATTGTTGCTGCAGTATTATTACAAAAGAATTCAGAGGGATTTGAACAATTCATTTGTTTTTTCAATAAGTCCTTGCAAGCAGCAGAACTTAAATATGACATGGAAAACAAGATTATGCTTTAGTCAAAGTTATTAAATCTTTTAGGTGTTATTTGGTAGGAGCAACTGTAATTACTTATGTGCCTAGTGCTGCTATGAAAGATATTTTAGGCCAACAGGAAGTATCAGGGAGGAGATGTAGATGGATAAACAAGATTAAGGAATTTAACATTGATACCCATATTACAAAAATGGTTAGAGGAATGGGACTTGAAAAATTCATAGCTCAAAGAAATTTGGATGCTAATCACATTAATATTTTGGAGGAGTACCAAAGGCCCTATATTTTTTATATAGCCCTATATTTTTTATATAGATTGTTGTGACTAGTAGAGGGATATTGTTGGATATCTATAGAAAATGGTGTTGCCCCCTAACATGGATGAAAATAGGAAAAGGACAGTTAAGTTGCATGTTGTTAAGTATCCAATAATTCAAGGACATTCATGGTGGAGGAACAATGATGGAGTATTGCTCAAATGTGTGGATTTTGCCAGATCTAAGAGCTTGATGGAACAATTGAATGATGGTGCATGTGGAGGCCATTACATGGCTATGACTACTATACACAAAATTATTAGATCTAGTTTTTGGTGGCCAACTATCTTTAAAGATGCCCACAGTTATGTTAATAAATGTGATGCCTGCCTAAGATTTGCAGGTAGGTTCAAGTTTGGGGGAAATTTGCCTTTGAAGCCTGTTATTGTTGAAGCACCTTTTCAAAAATGGGGAATGGACTTCATTGGTGAGATTTCAAACAAGTCAAGTGGAGTTCATTCATGGATTTTAGTAGCAACTGATTATTTTACTAAGTGTGTTGAAGCAATCCCCACTAGAAGAGCTACTAGTAAGATTGTGATTGATTTCATGCTACAAAATGTCTTGACTAGATTCAGATGTCCAAAGAGTATTGTGGTGGATAATGCAATGTGTTTTAGATCAGAAGAGTTTAGTGCTTTCTACCAATATTATGGGATCCAAATCTCTTACTCATCCCCATATAATCCACAAGGGAATGGCCAACCTGAATCCAGTAATAAAAGTTTCATCAAAATTGTTAAGAGGATTTTGGATAAGAAAAAGAAAGCTTGGGATTCAAAATTGTAGTTAGCACTGTGGGCTGACAAAGTAATAGTCAAGAAAGCTATTGGTTGTGCACCTTTCAAATTTGGTGTATGGTATTCATGCTAGGTTGCCTCAAAACAATCTATTGCAAATGTACAAATTTTTCCAAGAGTATGATGAAGAGATGGATGAGGATATGAGAATTAGAATGGATGATTTGATACAACTAGATGAAGCAAGAAGGGATGCACATGACAAGAATGTTGAGCTGTAATTGTAGTATAAGAATTTGTTTGACAAAAGAACAACTATTAGAAGTTTTGAAGTTGATGACTAGGTCCAGATATTGAATGCCATGCCTTAAGATAAAGGGAAACATGGTAATTTTGACCCTATCTGGCTTGGACCATATATTATTGATAGTAAATGGGGTTAAGATTCTTATATTCTTAAAGATCTGGTTAGAAATGTTTTGTAATTGCTAGTTCATGGACAATTCTTAAAATTCTACTTCTCTTGAAGTTTCAAATCCATGAAGAGTATGTTGTAAATAGGTCTATGTATTTTTAGGGTGTGTGTTTTAGGTTAGTTTCTTTCTAGTTGGTGGTCTTCTTTTCCTTGAGATTCTAAATTTTGGTCATGCCTAAAGGACACATACATCCCCAGTCAGAGCCACTGTTAGGCGTGTATTTTTTTGGCTTGGATGGTGTCTTCTAGTGTTTATCAAAGTTTTATGGGCCTGGTTTCATGTCTTGTTTATCCCTAAACCATTGAAAATCCCTAAAATTTTCAAAAAATCCTAAGTCTCTTGGTTACGTTATACATTGAAGTTACTTTTTATGTAACTTAAGCACTTAAGTCCTGTCTTTAGGTTATCGTCGGATGGGGAAATTCTTATGTTTATCTTACAAACTGAAGGCTTTGATTATTTTATCCTAAGTCTAAATTCCATGCGGACCTTTTAAATATTACATCATGTGTCGTGCAACTACAATCTTGATCCAATGGTTGGCTTAATGACTTAAAGTGAAGATGTTGTCTATCTATCAATCAAGCCATTAATCCATCATGAAATTTTTCCTCCAGATGATGTCATGGGTCTCGGGTAAAGAAAAGCAGTAAAGACACATCAGGTTTGAGAAGATCTAACGGTTACCTTAATGACTTGAAGCTTAGATGAACGAGATATATCAATTAAGTCATTAAGCCTTTAGAACACATGTCCCAGTGGGTCTGACTAAGGTCAAAAGGGAAAATTTGAAGTGGGAAAAAGTTATAAAAGATCTAACAGTCGACTTAAAGGCTTAGTGATGAGATACGCATGATCTAACCTTTAAGCCATTAAGCCTAAATGACACATGGCACATGGTAGGCCTAGCACAGTGGTGAAGAAGAGATTATAGTGATGCAACTTAAATTTAATCCAATGGTAGGTGCATTTCCTCCGACACAAAGATGCATTTCTTTAATCATCAAGGCATTGCGCCCTTTCGACATGTGGAAAGTTGTCAAGTTTTGGGTCCACCGGTGATTAGTTATCAATTGATCAAGTAAGAAAGGATACTATGGTCTACGTAATGCCTCAAAGAAAAAAATTTCAAAATCTAACCATCAAGACATTATGACATTGCTCCACGTGTCTTAGTGGGTCTAGATCAGTGACAAGGTAATCAAGGTGAAGTGCAGTCAAGTTGAATAAAACCTAACGACTGGTGTATCTCCTTAGAGTGAAAGTGCTTGAGATATGCTCATTAAGGAATCATGCCTTAATGATGTGAGTCCATGGTAGGCCTGGCTCAAGTTAGAGGGTAAAGTATAGACCAATCAAGTGGTTTTTGATTGTACAGACATCATAAAGCCTCAAAGAAAAACTGAACAAGATCTAGTCATTAAGGCATTACGCTTGGCTGACACATAGCACAGATGATAAGATTGGTCCTGGGCAGAGAAAGGCATTTAAAGGAGCGTAAAGTTAAGGAAGATCTAACAGTCATCTTAAATTCTTGAAGTGGAGATGTGAATGATCTAGTGTTTAAGCCATTGTGATATGGCACCATGTGGCTATCTCAGGAAACATAAATAAGATTTTGACTATTTTTTTTCCTCTGATCCTAGGTAACATAATATGAAGATCAACGGTCTCGTTTAAAAGTTGATCTGAAGATATATGTCCTAATTGTTGATACTAGATATCACGCCACCCATGACTGTTACAAGCAAAATTTCAATATTTAAATGTCTGAGTGTTTTTTGTAATGGTTGCATGTTCTCAAACTTGCAGTTTGAGTGGCTTGAGGTCTTCTTTTCCCATGATCAGTTTTAATGGCATCATTTGGGTTCTTGGGGATGTCTTCTATGGTACAGGTTGCATTCAGTGCAACATGGTAGTCTCATATGTTTCTGTTCTACTTCCTATTTTGGTATGTTTCTGCCCATGTCATGAGTGCTCTTCATTTATAAGGTTAGATCTTTTCTTGTGACTTAGCGAGTGGTATGTCAGGTCAAATATTTTCATGATCTTTTGGAGAAAGATTAGTCAGGATAGAAGGACTATTCTTAATTTTTGGGAATGAATTCTATAAGAAAAACCCTCTTCTAGGATTTTCCTTCTCCTATTTATCCCTCTATTTTCTTGGTTGTAACGGTTCCATAATTTTTGGCTTCTATGTCTAAATCCATGATTTTAGTTCCAGGGATATAGAAGATTGATGTTAGAGTGTAATTCATGATAAGATAGATAGTTCATTGATCCTTTACAATTTATTGAATGGTGTAATTATTTGGTCATATTGTTATAGATTTTTCACTCATTATACTTAATATAGTTATCTTAGTTTCAAGTCTCTCCTTGGTGTTCATTGTATGAGTTCTGTATTTTCTAATTCATTACATAGAGTTATCTATGTATATGTTCTATTCCATAGTTCTGATCTAAGATCAAATTAAATACACTTTGGATATGACATAGATTCATTTGGTGTAATTACATAAGGATCTTATAAGTAAGTCTATGATCTAAGATACTTGTGTTTATGGCTACGAGTCTTTCCCAATAGGTTGTCTTCTATCTGAGTATTTGCATTGAAGGATTGCCTAATGGATAAGGCTAAGAGCTAGTTTACTCTTTGTTGACACATGTCTGGTAGAGTTTGGTTATGTTCTTCCTTTTAAACATCAAAACCATATTCAAGTCCCTATTATTTGTGGTTGTTGTTTGTTGTCCCATATGGTAATTAAGAGTCAATGAATGTCTGGTTAGAATTTAGCACTTTCTTATCATAGATTTTTTGTTTAAATCCAGAGTTAGTAAGGAGTTATCAAAGTTATATCAATCTAGATTAGGTGTACCAACCTTGGTTTAACAGAGCCAAAAGTGCAGAGGGAATTCTCGTCCCTATAGTTGGTCCAGTTATCTTGTGGAGCTTCCATAGTTGGAGCTAACCACTCCTAACATCAGTCTCAAGGCATACTAGTAACTTTAAGTAGCATAAACATTTTCAAACACCAGCAAGTACTAAGAATAAAAAAAGTACTGAGCTAAAAGTAACATGGTCACCGAGAAGAAAAGAAGATCTAATGGTTAAGAATGATTCAAAGCAACCTAACACATAAGATTAAGAGGCATAAAATCTTATATATAATGGTTGATTTACATAGAAGAATATACAAAGCAGAGGCTGATATTATAGAGGAAAGTTGTTAAGAGTTATTGTTATTGCTAAGAAAGTAAAAGGAGTTAGTTCAAGAACAAAGAGAAAAGTAGAGAGCACCAAGAAGAAATTTAGCTACAGCAGAGCAGGATAGAATAGTGTTACAGTTTGAGAATGAGGTAACACATATCAGAGAACATAGAGTCTTCACACCGTTTACATTTGATTTATTTTTACAGACATTATTGAGTAATTGATACTATTGTATTGGGAACTTTAAATCCCAATATTGGGTAGATCTTAACCAATCTTGTATTTGTAAAACCTTTAACAAGGTACATCTCTAAGCATAGAGTTTGTAAAAATCCTCTATCCAGGTAGACCTAACAAGTATTTTTATACTCTTGACCGCCTAAGCTATCAAAATGGGCTAAACATTGTAAGCTCTAAGTGAGCACCCTTTATACTATAGTTAGTGAAGGTTGTGGGTGTCATGATCCCCACTGTAGTATTTTCCTCTAACCAAGGATTTTTGCATTACCAAAATCGTTGAGTTATGAGTTATATTATTTATCGTCTTGATGTGATGTTTTATAAGCTTTATATTAATTTCATTTTAAATTTATGAACTGAGAAAGTAATAAGCAAGAGTATATGGTTTTTAGGCAATTTAAGTTATAAATATTGTAGTGGTACTAATTCGCCCCTCTCCTTCTAGTCCCAACTTTCCATAGTTATTCCAAAAACTTGTATCAGAGCTTCTACTCTTGAGTTAAAAGATTTGAACATCAAAGAGTTAAAGATCTTAGTCATGGAAAGTTTTACAAAATTCAAAAGGATTGATGGTCTTGAATCTGAGTTGGAAAGTGTAAGAGAGTTAATCAATGATCTGAAAAAGAAACTTGAGAAGTCTCTAAGGATTAGAAGGTAAATATATGATGAACTAAAGGTTACACAAGAAAAAGTTGATACACTTGAGACAACATCTGAGGGAAGTGTAACTGACGAATCAAATTCACCTATAAGATAACTATTGGAAAAGAATGATTCACTTACCGAGCAGGTTGACCTAATGAAGATAGATCTTGAAACCAAAATGATAAGAATGACCAAATTGATTAAAGGAAAAAGGACTAATAAACATGAAAATAAAATGGAAGAAGATGACAAAAGACAGGTTTAAATCAGGTTAACAGAGAAAGATAATGAGATTATGAGAATGATCCAAGTTCGCTATGATATGACCGACCAATTTTTGAATGCAAATCATGATAACACAAGAAAATAATTTGTTAACAAATCCCTAAAAGCTGAGATTGAAAGAATGGATCAAATATTTTAAGCTGAGAAAGATGGAAATGAAATACTAAAAATAAATGAAGAAGCACTAAAATCTTTGGACCAACAATTGAAGAGTTAGAAGCAAAGGAATGACAAAATAGGATTTGGATTCAAAAATAATAACACTACTGAGAAAAGAGAGTCATCAAATGAATATAAAGATAAAGGTACTATACCCCCACTAAAACAAAAGAAGCCAAGTTGTAATTATTGAACAGGAAGCCTGGTCACACTGGTAATGTTTTCAGGAGCAGGAAAGGTAGAGTGCCAAGTACACCTAAATTTGATGGTTATTGATTTAGATGAAATAGGTATGGACATCAAGCTTTTGAATGTAGAAATAATCTTACTAACAACACAAGGAAACCTAAGTTTGATGGTTACTACAAAAATTGTAATATGTATGGACACAAAGATGAAGTATGTAGAACAAATAAAATAAATGACAAGTTGAAGCCTAACCGAGAGAATGCTAATACTAATTGAACATACACATCTATATCTTGGGACTATAATACAAGAATCATGTTTATCCTATGGAAGGTATGGACACATTACTGTAAATTTCATGTTGATGCATAGAAGAAATAATAGGAGAGCATGGTGGAACCCCGACATGGCATGTTTTTATTTTTATAAGGTAGGACACCTAGAAAGAAATTGCAGATACCAAGGAGATGCACCAACCGAAGATGAATCTATAGTGAAATTCCCAGTTACTGTTGATGAAATCAAAGAAAAAATGAACAAAACCTGGAGAAGAAAGACTCGAGATGAAGGAACATCATCCAGAACCATAGAGTACACCATCTCTACTGAATTGGATGCATCGAGCTCCACCTAATTGGTGTGAAGTAAGCAGGAACTGCATGCTTATTATATATCTTACTTCAATTCCTAAACATTAGAGTTAAGATCTATGTCAGCATATTGTATCATCTTAAAATGGAAGCACTTCCATGTTAAGACTATTTAGCCCTCCTTAGGAGGTGTTTTGGGACATTATCATGTTGTCCTCTAATTTGTGCCCCTTTTCCATCTTTTGTGCTTGTTTAGGATCCTGATTGGGCCTCTCTGGGAACTATTTTCCCCAACTGGCATATTTTCTAGAGGTCTTAACCCGCTGGGTCAAGGTCAACCATGACCTTGACTTGTTAGGGTTTGACAGAACTGGAACAATATAAGAATAAATAGTTATATGTAGAAACAATAGAAGAAATAATCTAAACACAGATAAGACATAGATTTAACGTGGTTCACCCAAAACCTGGGCTATGTCCACCTACACATCCATCCAACCTTTCTTATTATCCAGCAAGAATGTACACAACATTACAATGCACTATACATCTCAAATGCTTCTAACATGCATTTTAGGGCAACCTCTAAAATTGACCATTTTAGGGTTTTACAATATCAGTCTTCTTTTATCCAAAAAATCAAATCTCTTTCCTAAAAAAGCACCAAAAAATGTCACCACAATATCAACACCTACTACATGATTAGTCACCACAATATCAACAATCTCCCACTTCAAGACTGATCATGCTTCACACCAAACAATCTCCCACTTGGAGACTGGAACCAGACAACAATGTAGTATGTGCAACTCCCACTAGATAAAAGACCTTGTTGTGTATTAAGCCCATGATCATCAGTCAAGAAGCCCAATAGAATTTGAGCAAGAAACCAGCTTCTCCTTGGGGACTGCCTTCATGAACATGTCTATAGGATTGTCACTTGTGTGAATCTTTTCAAGCCATAATTGGCCATCCTCCAAAATAGACCTTCTGAAATGGTACCTAAGCTGTATGTGCTTTTTCCTTGAATGAAAAGAAGAATTCTTTGCAAGATGAATGGAACTCTAGCTATCACTGTACAATGGGTGATCTTCCTGCTTTTGACCCAATTCCTCCAGAAAACATTGTAACCAAATCATCTCCTTGCGAGCTTCCATAGCAGCTACATACTCAGCTTCAATATTTGAAAGTGCATTAATTTTCTGCAATCTAGAAATCCAACTGACTGCAGTACCCCCTACAGTGAAAACATACCCTATAGTACTCCTCCTTGTATCAATATCTTCTACCAGATCAGAGTCAACAAATCTACTCAGAACAGAAATAGATCCTATGAAACATATTGCCTTTGTAGTAGTTCCTCTCAAATATCGAAGAATTCATTTGAAAACTTTCCAATGTTCCATACCCGGATTGCTCATATACCTACTGAAAAATCCCACTGTGTGAGAAATATCTAGTTGTGTGCATACCATTGCATACATCAGACTACCAATAGCTGATGAATACGGAATGTTAGAAATTTTATCTACCTCTTCCTATGCCTTTGGGAATATTTCCTTAGTCAATTTGAAATGACTAGCCAAAGGTGTAGTGACTGCTTTTGCATCCTGCATATTGAATCTTTTCAACACCTCCTTTATATACTCACTTTGGGACAATTTCAAAGTTCTATTTTTCCTATCCAGTGTAATCCTCATACCAAGGATTTGCTTAGCAGCACCCAAATCCTTCATAGCGAATGACCTTGCTAATTTCTTTTGAAGTTCATTTACGTGTTGCGTATTGGACCCAGCAACAAGCATGTCATCAACATAGAGTAAAAGGATAATGTAACTCCCATTATCGAATCTCTTAAAATATACACAGTGATCAAAATGACATCTATGGTAACCTTGTTCAGCCATGAAAGTATCAAATTTTAAATACCATTGGTGCGGTACCTGCTTTAGGCCATAGAGACTCTTCCTTAACTTGCATACCAAATTCTCCTTACCCTTGACCTCATATCCCTCTGTTTGTTGCATGTAAATTTCCTCCTCCAAACCTCCATGAGAAAAGTTGTTTTGACATCTAATTGTTCTTGATGCAAGTCATCTGCAGCCACAAGACTTAGTACGGTTCTAATTGAAGTCATTTTTACAACATGGGAGAATATTTCATCAAAATCTATACCCTTTTTCTGTGCAAAATCATTAACCACAAGTCTGGCCTTATACCTCTTCTTTCCTTCATCCTATAAACCCATTTGTTAGGCAAGGATCTTTTTCCTTCAGGTAAAGGGACTAAGTCCCAAGTCTTATTTTTCAACAAGGAGTCCATCTCCTCTTTCATGCCCAACTTCCACTGTTGTTTGGCATCCACATGCATTACTTCTTCATATTCTTCTAGTTCACCAGAATCAGTTAATAAAATAGAATACAAAGAAGGAGAAAACATTTCAAGAGGTCTACTTGACCTTGCAGAATGTCTAACACTTATAGGAGTTTTTGGGATAACTTATTGTTGCTGAGCATCAGGTACCAGTGGTGTTCCTTTTTCAGGAGTATCATCCAACACCATATATTCTTGTCTTACCTATTCATGCTTCTTTTCCTGCAACTGTTCTTTATACATGACCTTCTCATTGAATATAAAATCTCTACTTCTAATTATCTTAAGATATTCAAAATCCCATGACCAATAACCATATTCATCTACTCCATATCCAATAAAGGTACACTTTTTAGATTTAGCATCAAGCTTGGTTCTATTTTCTTTATCAACATGGACAAAAGCTTCACAACCAAAAGTTTTTAGAAATGAATAATTTACCTTTTTACCAGTCCATGCTGCCTCTGGGATACCACCATCCAAAGGGGATGAAGGTCATTTATTTATCAAATGGACTACAATGTTTATAGAATCTGCACAGAAATGAAGGGGCAGTCCAACATGCAATCTCATGCTCCTTGCACATTCCATGATTGTTCTATTCATTCTTTCTGACACACCATTTTCTTGTGGGGTTCCTAGAACTATCTACTACCTTCAAATTCCATTGATAGAACAATAAAGTTCAAAGGTTGTGCTACAATACTCACCTCCATTATCAAATCTGAGACACTTCAACTTCTTTCCTATCTCATTCTCAACCAAAGCTTTCCATTTCTTAAATATTTCAAAAACATCATATTTTTGTTTCAGAAAATATACCCATGTTTTCCTGGTTTAATCATCTATGAAAATAACATAATAATGAGAGCCACTGAGAGATGATACCTGAGCCAATCCCCATACATCTGAATGCACTATCTCTAATTTCTCACTCTTCTTTTCTTTCCCAACTCTGAGAAGTGTGACTCTTTTCTATTTACCATAAACACAGTTTTCACAGAACTCTAAATCGATATTTTTTAGTCCTGCCAACAGATTTTTAGAGTGAAGGATTTTCATCCCTTTATCACTCATGTGACCAACCCTATGGTGCCACATTTTTGAATCTATTCCTGCAACATCTATAGTAGCTTTCCCTGCATTAACATTATCAGTAGTAACTAAGGTAGAATAAGTGTTACCAGTACATAGATATAATGTGCCTATCTTTGAACCTTTAGCTACTACTAATGAACCTTTAGTGACCTTCCAGACATTGTCTATAAATATTACTATGCAGCCTTCACTACCCAGTTGTCCTACAGAAATTAAATTTCTTCTTAAATTAGGGACATGCCTTACCTCCTGCTGTACCCAGTCATTTCTGTTTGGCAACTTGATCTTTATTTTCCCTTTCCCAACAATAGGACAGGGCTCATCATCACCCAAATATACCTATCCAAAATCACCTTGAACATAATCTTGAAAATATTTTCT
>MU227672.1:1028273-1041617 GCA_018584345.1 Thuja plicata
AATATTTTCTATGGGGTGTAGCATGGAATGAAGCCCCAGAATCAATTACCTAGGAATCATTAACATTATCCAAACATAATATTAAAGCATCTTGTAAAATATTACTTGCAACATTAGCTTCCTTACTATTATCTTCATTTCCATCTCCTTGTTTGTTTTTTCAAGACCAGCAGTCTTTCTTCAGGTGACCAGGCTTTCCACAGTACCAACAATCTTTATTTTCTTTAGATTGAGAATGTCCTTTATTTGACTTCCCTCGTGACTTGCCATGTGAAGGGCCTTTTCCTCTTTCACTTGTTCTTCCTCTGTTCTCCATGTTTAAAGTGGAACCTGATGAGGTTGAAGTTTCACCTATGCTTTTCCATTGCATTTCCTCACTTAGGATAACACCAACAACTTCATCAAATCTTAAAGTATTTGAACTAGAGACAGAGTTGCTTACAGCCATAACCAAACTATTCCAGCTTTCTGGCAAAGAACATAAAAGTAAGAGAACCCTAACCTCTTCATTGAATACAATTTTTACGGATGTCAATTGGCTAGTGATAGTATTAAATTCATTTAAATGATTCGATACAGATCCTCCCTCACCCATTTTCATATTAAACAAATGCTTCATAAGAAATACCTTATTCGAAGCTGAGGGTTTCTCGTATAACTTAGCCAATGTCTCCATTAGCTCTATGGTTGTTGTTTCCTTTGATATGTTGAATGTTATAGATGGTGTAAGGCACAATTGAATAGATCCTAGTGCCTTCCTATCCAAAACCTCCTAGTCCTCTGCTGACATAGTTCCTTGTTTCTTGGTTTTTCCTTCTAATGGCTTCCACAGGTCCTTTTGATACAGATAATCTTCCATCTGCATTTTACACAACTGAAAATTCTAGCCATTGAATTTTTCAATCTTGAATTTGAAATCCTCCATTGCTCCCACTCAAATCTGAAAGTCATGTCAATCTATAGCAACAAACCTCGCTCTGATACCAATTGTTAGGGTTTGATAGAACTGGAACAATATAAGAATAAATAGTTATATGTAGAAACAGTAGAAGAAAGAAACTAAACATAGATAACACACAAATTTAATGTGGTTCACCCAAAACCTAGGCTACACCCACCTACACAACCGTCCAACCTTTCTTATTATCCAGCAAAAACGTACACAACCTTACAATCCATTAGACATCTCAAATGCTTATAGCATGCATTTTAGGGAAACCTCTAAAATTGACCATTTTAGGGTTTTACAATATCAACACCTACTACATGATCAGTCGCCACAATATCAACATGACCTAGGTCAAGTTTGACCTCAACTCTGACCTAGGTCAGGGTCGACCTTGACCTTGACCCATGTCCCCCTTTTCATTGGAAAGTGTATCGGATGCGGGGGAAACTCAAAATTTTATTTTCCCGCTTTCGGGTTGGCTATTTTGGGCTTCAAAGTGGCGACTCTTAAAAATATATTTAACATAGGTCCACTTCTACGAGTATGAGCCTAATTGGAATTTAATTCTCATATGTCAGTCTCTCTAGAATTTTGTGCCCTAGACTAGTATATAAGGAATCATTCTCCTCTCATTTTATTTCATTTACACATAATATCAAAGCGATCATCTACTTTCAAGATTCCATTGCTCTACATGCTTGCAAGCTTTCAAGTGTTCAATCAAGGTTTTCAAGTCTTCTTCTCAAGCATTCAAGTTCTCCATTGAAGATCAAGGATTCAAGAATTCAATCCTTTGAAGGGATTTGGTTCAAGTATTCAAGATTCATTATTCAAACCCTAGATCTATCCATCATGGTGGTGTGATCTTCCTTAAAGATCCTTTGTGCATCCTCAAGATTCATTCATTCTTCCTTCAAGGTGGATTCCAAGAATATAATCATGGAGGTTTTGATTTACATTTATGGCTTTTAATGTTGAGTCTAAGATTTCATATTAACATACTTTTCTACATTTGAAATATAATTGCATATCTATTGAATATCATAGCTTTGTTATTAGATCCACTTCTACTACTTGCTAGCATTCTCCATTTCAGTTTTGATTTCAAGGTTAATTCCTAAATTGGGGTTTGACTAAGGTAAACCCCTCCCCCAACAAACAAAAACATTTTTATTGCAGGTATAGGTATAGAATAGAGAATTACAGAGCAGATTGAGATACCCTTTTTGGAAAACTTTTGGGATCCACAAACAGATTTTTTGCCAAAGCAACACAGGTCAAGGTTGACATAAAGGGGTACAATTGTGCCCCCATATTTGGGTCAAGGTCAACCTTGCTTGGAAAAGAAAAATATTTCTGGGTTTTCTCCGTCTTTGTGTTTTCAAGCCAGGGCATGTTGCAGAATATCCAGAAACCCAATACAAATGCCAGAACATAGCAATTCACAGATCTGCTACATTTCAAGATAAGTGTTTGAACATTTCATCCTAATATTTCAAGTCTATTGTTTTACTTTATAATTAAGAAATTAGACCCCCTTCTCCTCTTTATCCATAACTAGTTGATTCCTTTTTGGATTGATCATCTCCTTTTGGTAAATCAGTTGGGATCTCCTTGTCTTGGATTAGGAGGTTATATATATATATAAGATCATGGTATGCTAAACCAGACCCTTAAGTGGCAATAAAAATTTAGACAATCAGGTTTAAGAAAGTTGACGTAAAAATTTGAACAAGTTATCAATCTTATATAAAAAAATGTGTAAGAAGAGATTCTATAGGAAATTGAATTTAGTTTCTTTGCTACAAGCCATTTAAAAAAAAAATTCTATATGGTGAAATTTCAAATTTATATGCAGTAGTATGAAACTTTCAAGAAAAAGATAAGAAGTAGGTGTATGTCTGACCACCTTAAACATAATAAAATGATAATATTTTTTTACAATATTATAGATATAAGTAGTAGACTCATGTCCAGATGTGATGCATATTTTTTTGTAATTTTTTTCTAATTAAATAATTAATTATGATTTCTTTGCTACAAATTTTATAGAATATAAAGAATTTCATGTTTAACCACCTTAACTTAGTCTAAACTTCATCAAATTGAAAACTTTTTTTTTTATTGTAGTAGTAAAAGCATAAAATATGACTCATGTTTAGGATTACACAAATGTTATACTGTTTGAAAGCTATAACTATTTTGCAACTAGTCTATCAATCAAGACTAAAAAGATAAGAAGTAGGTGTATGTTTGACCACCTTAAACACAATCAAATGATAATTTTTTTACTAGATTATAGATATAAGCAGTAGACTCATGTCTAGATGTGACGCATATTTTTTGTAATTTTTTTCCAAGTAAATAATTAATTATGATTTTTCTTCTACAACTTTTCCAGAATATTAAAACTCTTGTGTCTAACCACCTTAACATAGTCTAAACTTAATCAAATTGAATTTTTTTTCTTTTTTTCTTATAGTAGGTGAAGCATAGAATGTGACACATGTTTCAGATTTAAAAAATGTTACACCATTTGAAAGTTATAGATATTTTTCAATCAGTCTACCAATTAGGACTTCTTTTTCACATTGCCACTTTTTGGCATACCATGATCCTGCACATAAGATGTGAAAGTTTCAAATGAACTTTTTTTTATATATATGGTTATTTCCTTTTACTCAATAAAGTAGAGTAACTATGCAGTCGGTATAAAGGTAAAAAGAGACTTGACAAGCACATTTATTACAAATAAATTGAGCCGTTGGAAACCCATAAATAGGTCATTTTATTATTTATTTTGAATCTAACATTTTTGAAAGAGATTTGAGCATATTGTAGAGCGATTATTTCATTAAGAATTCAAGCGATTTCAAGGTAATTTTGAATCTTTGCAAGAACATTTTAGATACATATCTGAGATAACTATTGTACACTGAGTTATGTTTGCAAAGTTGAATATTATCAAGCATGCCCTGTTTTGTGCAAGCAAAACATTTCAAAGTGATCATGACACCTAAAATGCAAACACCATTTCTAGTGAAGAATGTCAAACCAGTGAACCCTAAATACAAGTTGCCCCAAGCAATATCCCCAGAAATTGACATGATGGGAATATTGTCTTAAATACCACCATGAGTTCTTTGGATTGAAGATGTCTACACATTCATTCATTGCAAAATTGAATATCTGTGTGAAACCAAGATTGATGCTTCATTCAGAAAGTTGTGTGTGGATGGAAAAGTTAAGGATGAGCACACCCATCTAGAAACAAAAGGATTGGTTGATGCTATACATTACCAAGGGTATTCAAGGCCAAATGGGTTAGGATGGTACTTAGTCGAGTACATGACCAGTTCATGTGGTTGGAGGAACTGGTTAAATTAACTAAGGGTGTGTTGCACATCATCATGGAATCCCTATCAGAGATAGCCCCAAGGCGATTAAGAAAATTGACAAGGGTAAGCTCACCGAGCTAACCAAGGCACAATGAGATGGGAGAGGAATAATAATATCTATTGTAATAGATATCGAGTTAAGGTATGCATCCAACATCATATCTTACTAAGTATTTCAATCATCCCAAGTGGATAGTGTACCATGTGGAGAAGTTGATCTAGCATACAAGATAGTGAAGAAATGACTATAGATAGATCTCTGTGAAGTTTTTCTGAAATAGATAGAATACAACATGAACACAATCAGAAAGGCAAAGACCAACACTTTGAAATTTGGTTCATTGTTGGTATGTATTTTCTTCTACTACCAGAATTCATTTGCCTCCATTGGTGATGTAGTCTGGAAGACTGATAGACCAATCATATATTAGATACATGAGTTTATAGAGAGTCTAGGAGATAACTTTGATGCAATCATGTTTGATTAATTTCTAAAATTCCAAATTGGAATACATAAAAGATATAGAATTCTACCTCACCTAGTTGCAAAATATTAGGATGACATATTCTTTGAAGTAGATACTAATGTTTCTAAAGTTAAAGTTTTTGTGCCAAGAATTGAATGGATTCAGACTATGGGTTATAAGATGGATATTGATACTCATTCCAAATATATTGAATACTTATTAGCTAAACCAATTGACCCCAAGGAAAATAGGTATGATGCTTATGAGAAAGTCAAAGACAAAATCAAGCAAGGTATTTTGGTACCTAGGTCAATTAAGAAAGTAAGTAAAATGATTAATATTTTATCAAAGACTCTTGGAGTTGATGATATTTTGGATAAGGACACTGAGAATGCACAAGCCATTGTAGTGGTTGAAAAGAAAAATTCACAATTGCCTTCACCAAGTACAAAAGGTATTACAAGAAACACTAGATCATCGGTACAACCTATAGAAGAAAGCTGCAAAGATAGTTCAACCGAAAGGAAATATTTATGAGAGAACCAGAGGCAAGAAACAACCTTCTAAAACAAGGAGAAGATTATTACTTGGAAAAGAGAGTGAGAAAAAATCTAATGAGCCTAAAAAATCTGAATCTATTGCAAAGCTCTCATGAGTTCCACTAAGTCTTGATGAGTTTATGGATAGTTTAGAGAATTCAAGAGGATTTGGAGGATTAAGGAAAGTAAAGTATCTGAAGAGGAATTAGGAAGACAAGAAAAATATTGAACATGCAGTTGTTGTTAATTTAATGAGATATAGAGTCACACATATAGAGCTTGCAGCTAAGCTACCAAAGGAACTTTACAAAAAAACTAATGCATGGTGGAAGTATGCAATTAATGCAGAAAAGGAGATGAGAGAGATCTCTTGTGCATACTATTCTTGACCTGGCACCACCTAAAATTGTAGAAGCATTGAAGAAAAATTCAAAGAAAATTCTAGTCAAGGGAAGAGCCCTAGGGATAATAAATGGAGACCTACAATCAGTAGAGAAGGATATAACTAGAAAATGGAAAGAAATATTTGAAGTAGATGATACTATGAAACAAGAAACCAAGAAGAGTCAAGGTGAAACAATCACTGATCAGGTAAAGGAAACCGCCAAGAAAATCTAGATCCAATTGATCTAACTACTGACAATGTGAAGATCATCATTGAAGACTTATCTGAGGAAGAAGGTCCAGAAAATAAGATATCAAAAGATGAAGATGTAATGTATGTACAAGTAAAAGACACCGAGTGCATGGATGTTGATTACACATTGGTGCAAAATACTCAATCGATAATTGAGCAAGTACTCAGTTACCCCATTGTACAAGATGTTGCTATTAAAACTACACCAGATACACACACTCTAGAAACTAAGACACCTGCATATAAAAAAAGGTAAATGTTGATGAACCTACTGACACCGAGGGACAGAAAAATGAAGACCCACCGACCAACCCTATTGATGTACAAAAGACACTAGACACACAAAGTGAAATGCAGAAGGAATCAAATCTAAAGGAAAAGAGTGAAGAAATACAGAAAGATGAAAAGAAAGAAGAAGAGAAACTCTTAGAAAAATTAAAAGTAGAAGCAATTATAGCTGGTACACATACCAAGTCACTAGATGCAACTAAGGCATCACATTCCAAATGCTTTACTGGTGAGAGAAGATTAATTGAGAAAAAGAAGAGCAAAAAGAGGAAGCAAGTCATTGACTTCAGCAAGCCAATCATCATACCGAAGGGAGACCCCAATATGATGAAGCCCAAAGAATTATTGTTGGAGATTTGATTCTGAGTAGTTGATTGATTGTATGTTTTTCATTGATGACAACATATAATACATAGTAGTAATTCTTTATGTACTTATCAAAATGATGATATGAAGACTTGTGTGGATAGATACATGTTGTTGACATGTTTATTATGTCATGTTCATACACGCAGATCCTGATATGATGTTTCAGTCAAGTTATGTAATTCTATTATTAGTAGTTACAGTTCTGGAAGTGTAACTGTTTAGGGCTGATGTATATCACGTGTTTCTTGAGTTGCACCTATTTTTTGTATATACGTGTGTATATTCATGATTAGTTATGAGTTGATGATATTAATATAAAGGCACCAAATGTGTTTCAAGAAGATTGCAAAGTTAGAGTTAATTTGATGAGGCTGACTTAGTGAATCATCGCGTCTATTCAGTTTATACTTGCGCGGTTGTAATAATACCTGCGTGCTTAGTAGAGCCAACAAGGATACTATGAAGAGTTTTCTTACAGGTCCCATGATCTCATACTTTGAGGAAGATACTTATAGAAAGTCAAAGGTGACATGCTAAGTGTGGATGATATAAAAAGAGAAGAAAGATGTACAGAGAAGATTATCAGAGTTGGTTCATTCATCAAGAGTCTATGTGAAGAAGAAGTGAAAGATTGCAATACAATGGAGCTGATCAAGACATCAGGTCTACTCTACAATTCATCATCAGATATAGTGCATATCTGTTATACAGAAGGTTGTAGCCTTCACCATCAAGCAGTGAGCTTTTGGACAGTGAGTCCACCACCCCTAATAGGTTTATTTGTAAAAGACTCCTAACAGGGTCCGACCCTTAACCAGGTCACTATACTTATTGCATTGTAAAGTACAACTCCTAACAGGGTTGAGATATCTTCTAACAGGGATTTCTATAAACAAGTATACTTCATTGTGGGTGCTAATTCCCACCGGGGTTTTTACCATTTGGTTTCCCCGTAATCAAATTGTGTGTTGTGTACTGTGTTATCTGATTAAGCATTTACTTTGTTGTATTCTGAATTTAAAGAAAAAAAAGAATTAAATTTATTGATAATTGATTCACCTCCCCCCCCCCCTCTCAGTTATCCTTTGGGACTATTCTAACAATTACATATTTATGCAGAGATTGTACAGCTCAAATGACCAAACAAGACAAGTTATTGACAAAGAAGAAAAAGGTAGACATACTAGAATATGTAAAGGAGGTTTTGAAGGAAATTATTCCTAAAGTTACAATTGATGAATATGAACCCCTACTAGACCAAGTTCATAATTTAGTCCAACATATCAAACGACCAAACAAGGACATGACCGAATATATATTAAAAATTCACAAGGAGTCTATGAAGAAGAAGCTAATTGAAGATTTATTGAAAGAAATTGATATTGACAAGGTAACTCTTTCTGATTTATATATAGATATTGAAAATAAGCTCACATTCATCATAGCATTATTTCAAAAGTTTTTTCTTCTTTCAAACTTTATTGGTGAAATAAAAAAGAAGGAAGCATATATTGAAAAAGAGCTGACTGAGCAACTTAAGCAGCTAACTACCAAGCCTAGAGCATTCAAGAATTACTACTCAAAAATCAAAGAACTCATGGGAGTTCAACTTTCATTAAGATGGGAGGAGGATAAACTTAGATTGCATCTTCTTGAACTGCAAGCATTGTTGATTCCCCATATCCAATCGATACAAATACACCTGAAGAAAGCCAAGGACTTATTCGATTATCCAAATGTTAGCTCACTAGACAGTATTGTTGGCTTAGTAGTAGATATTACCGAGATCAATGTTATACTTAAGAATCTCCAAGCCACATGGGAAACTATATTTTTAGGGATACAACAGAGTTATAAACATCTTTTTGAGAATTAATTTTTACTTTTGGTATTTTTTGTCAAAAAAGGGGGATAATTAACTATGTATATGTATATGTATTCATAGTATAAACCAATAAAAAAGTATATATGTGGAAAATTCAAAAAAGGATATGTATAGAGTGTAACATCCGAGGGGGAGTTACAAATTTTGATGAGTTTGAAATTTTTTGTCAAAAATGCCCAACTAATGCCAAAGGGGGAGATTGTTATCTCTATAAGATATATTTTGTTGTCATTATTTTATGTCAAAGTCATAGAGTCAAGAAGAACCAGTCAGTGAAAGGAGTTAGTCATATATTTGACTGGTCGGTAATTCACACCGAGCTAGTCGGTGAATTCATACATAAAATAGAACTTGGTATAGGCACAAAGAGTTAAAGACTCAGTACCGAGTGTCTACAGTTACTGAGTCTTACATTACACTGAATTCAATGAAGGACACTGAGTGGGTAATCACCAAGTACTAAAATTATTATAACCAAGTTGAAGGAGTTACTCAACTGAGTTAGACAGCGAGTCATATCATGATCAGATCACATATAATACTTTGTCACAGCATGAACTACATTACTACAAGCATTTATAATAGTTTGTTACATGATCAATAATTCAAATAAATTAGAGTGAAAATGTAAGGCACAGATCTAGCATAAAGAGAAAGTTTGCTAGTACCAAGAAATACAATAGGCAAATAAATCAAAGTGAAGATATAAGGCATAGAACAAGCGGCAAAAGAAATTTTTCTAGTACCGAGAAAAACAACAAGTGCCAAGGTAAAAGTGACATAGTCATCGAGCGGAAAAGAAGATCTAATAGTTAAGAATGATTGACACTAACCTAATGCATAAGATTAAGAGGCATAAAATATTATATATAATGGACGATTTACAGAGCAGAATATACAAACCAGAGGCTGATATTTTAGAGGAAATTTGTTAAGAGTTATTGTTATTTATGAATAAGTAAAAGGATTTATTTGAACAAAAAAGAACAGATCAAAAAGCACTGAGCATAAATTTAGCTACATCAGATCAGAACAGAATAATGTTACAATTTGAGATTGAGGTAAAACATATCAGAGCACATAGAGTCTGAACAACATTTATATTCGATGCATTTTTATAAACATTATTGAGTAATTGATACTATTATATTGAGAACATTAAATCCCAGTACTAGGTAGATATTAACCGATCTTATATTTGTAAAACCTTTAACAAAGTACATCTCTAAGTGTAGATTTTGTAAAAATCCTTTAACTAGGTAGACCTAACAAGTCTTTTAATACTCTTGATCAGGTAAGCTATCAAAATGGCTAAACATTGTAAGCTATAACCGAACACCCTTTATACTGCAGTTAGTGAAGGTTGTGGGTGTCATCCCCACCACACCTTTGTCCTCTAATCAAGGATTTATGCATTACCAAAATCATGGAGTTATGAGTTCTATTTTTTATTGTTTTGATGTGATGTTTTATAAGCTTTATATACTTTCATTTCAAAGTTATGAACTCGGAAAATAATAAGCAATAGTAATGATTTTTAGGTGGTTTCAATTATAGAGTGTTTAGTGGTACTGATTCACCTCTCCCCTCTTAGTCCCATCTTTTCATAGTCATTCCAACAACCTCATGGTCAAAAAATTGTTTACACAACTCTTCTCTTCACCCGCAAATCCTAGCGTAGACTACCTCACATTCGTGATATGACTACACACTTAATAAAACTAACTCTAATACCATTTAATATAATATAAAATTAGGGACAAGCCAAATCTCACAACAAATAAATAAAAACTTAATATTAAATGAAATTTAGAAATATCCCTTTCACAGTAAGATCTTTAATAAATTTTAATCTATATCTCTTCTACTCAAAAATTTATGCTCCCTATTATTTCTACAACATAACTCCTAAATTATTAACACAAAAGGAATAAATATAAACTCCTACAAATCCTACTTAATACAAGGCACTTCACATTGATATTCACTAAATATGCAATCCATAGTCATTCCAAAAACCTCATGGTCAAAAAATTGTTTACACAACTCTTCTCTTCACTCACAAATCCTAGCGTAGACTACCTCACATTCGTGATATGACCACACACTTAATAAAACTAACTCTAATACCATTTAATATAATATAAAATTAGGAACAAGCCAAATCTCACAACAAATAAATAAAAACTTAATATTACATGAAATTTAGAAATATCCCTCTCATAGTAAGACCTTTAATAAATTTAAATCTATATATCTTCTACTCAAAACTTTATGCTCCCTATTAGTTCTACAACATAACTCCTAAATTATTCACAAAAAAGGAATAAATATAAACTCCTACAATTCCTACTTAATACAAGGCACTTCTCATTGGCATTCCCTTTCTTGGCACCCCACTTTATCCATGTCTATTCTTCTCTCTTTCTCATCAAACTCTCCCTTCATGTGTGACTTTCCAATCTTTGTTTATTTTTTAATACAACCTTTAACATTCATATTCTTTTTTAATAACAAAAAAGATGCAATCTCTTATAGGGGAAAAAACTAAAGAACAAAAAAATAGGGGAAGAGTAGTGCAAATTATAACTGTGAACAAGAACAAAACAACTCACAAAGAAACAAAGTAAAACAGAGAAGATTTTCTTAATAAAAAGCAGCAGAACAGAGCAGCTTATCAACACCGTTACATTATGCAAATCACTATACAATTTGTTACAAAGATAAAGAAAGGAGGCTAATGTATATATAGATTGTATACAGGCCTCCAAAAAGTTCTTTAGAGGCTACGTAAGAGGTAGATAAGGATAGTTCTGGAGTCTTCCACAGAGTAGACTATTCTGGAATAAGCATTGAATTCTCACCTACACACTGATGTAGATACTGTAAAATAAACATTACACAAACACCCCCCCCCATAATGTTCATTTGGAGAGAATGGGAACTTCCTTAAGTTGTAACAAATCTTTAAGTTTGAAATTTTACAATAGATAATGCTTTTGTAAATATGTCAGCAACTTGATCCTCAGTGCCACAAAATTGTAGATCCACCACTTCACTTTCAATTAGATCTCGAACAAAATGATGATGCACTTCTATATGCTTGGACCTGGCATGATATACCAGAATTTTTTCTATTTTAATAGTGCTATGATTTTCACAAAATATTATAGTAGGAGAATGTTGAGGATGATGTGTGTCTTCAAGTAGTCTTCTAAGCCACAATGCTTCTTGAGATGCTTTTGATGAACCAATATATTCAGCCTCTGTAGATGAAAGTGACACTGTTGATTGCTTCTTGCTGCTCCAAGAAATTGGTCCTGATTCAAGATGAAAGATGTATCCCGAAGTTGATTTTCTATCATCAATGTCACTTGCATAATCAGAATCTGTATATCCAACTAGAGTAGGCTCACCCCCATACTTGTATTCAATGCCAAGCTGATAAGTATCCTTAATGTATCTTAATATTCTTTTAGTTGCTTTCCAATGCTCAGTATGTGGATCTGCCATGTACCTGGATACAACACCAACTGCATATGCAATATCTAGTCTAGTTATAGTAAGATACAAAAGATTTCCAACAAGCTGTCTGTATAATTTTCCATCCACCTTCTTTTGAGTAGAGTTAGCACTTAGTTTTAATCCTACTTCACATGGTGTATTAGATGGTTTACAATCACTCATATTAAATTTAAACAGTACATCAAGAGCATATTTAGTTTAAGAAATCATTATCCTTCCTTCTTCTTGCCATACTTGCATACCCAAAAAATAGTGCATCAACCCTAAATCGGTTATTTCAAAAGCTTGCTTAAGTTGATTCTTGGTTATTTCAATATTATGTATGTGATCTCCTGTAATAATCAAATCATCCACATATAATACAATAATAACAAATTTATCATCACTATGTTTTACATACACATCTGGATCAGCTTTACTTCTTTTAAATCCTGCATCTATGAAGTAATCATTTATTTTGGAGTATCATGCCCTTGGTGCTTGCTTAAGACCATATAATGAATTTTTTAATCTACACACCAAATTTTCTTCACCAACTTTAACAAATCCTAGTGGTTGTTGCATATAAATTTCTTCTTTTAATTCACCATGTAGAAAAGCACTTTTTACATCCATTTGAAATATTTTCCAACCAAACTTTGTAGCTAAAGAAACTATTGTACAAATGGAAGTCATTATAGCAACTGGAGCAAAAGTTTTAGTATAGTCTATACCTTCTGTTTGTGAGAAACCTTTAGCCACTAACCTTGCTTTGTATTTTTCAATAGCTCCATCTGATGTGAACTTTGTTCTATAAGTCCACTTGCAACCAAACACATTTTTCCCTTCTGGAAGTGTTGTCAATTCCCAAGTTGCATTTTTCATCAAAGAATTGTACTCCTCTTGCATAGCTGCTTCCCATTCATCTTTTCCTTTTGCTTCTTCATATGTGCTTGGAGTATCAACCTGCATCACCTTAGCCATAAGAGCACAGTTAGCAAACATATTTCTAGGACCTTCTTGGTAAATGTCCTGAATGCTTCTAGATTTTCATGTATTTTCATCATCACTTTCACTTGACTCTTCAACTTGTGTTCCTTCTCCTCCTGCAGAAGATTGCACACCTTTATTTTGATCATTAGTAGAAGTGAACATATCTTCTTCAATCAAATTTGGAAAGAAAGATAATGTAGGAGGATTATTACTCTTAATATATTCATCAAACCATACATCCCTTTTGATATGAATTTCATTTGTTTTAGGATTGTATAACCTATATCCTTTTGACTCCTCACTATACCCAACCAT